>VYXH01012054.1:551526-564508 GCA_013397275.1 Burhinus bistriatus
GCTGTCCCCTGCTTGAGCGCTGCTGTGTGTGCTGCCACATCCCGAGACACAGAAGCTGAAGCCGTAATCCCATATTGGATTTCCAGAGCTGCCAACATGACCAGAGCAACGTGTCCCCACTGGCACGGGCTGCCTCTGCCTGCGGAGCTGCACGCTTGCTTCCCTCCTGCAGGACACCGGGGATCCTTCCCTGAAGCCTTCAAATGATGCAGCCCAAACACAGCTGGTGTGCATGGGCAGGGTACACCAGCAGCCGTCGCTACGCTATGGCTATAGCGAGTGATTGTGTGGTTCTTTGAGCAGAGGATTGCAGTTAGAGCCGTTCCTCAGGGCATTCGGAGCTCCTGCCAGCTCTTGAGTAATTCCAACACGTCTTGGGTGCTCGCAACAGCTGTTCACAAAGTCCCAGCTCCCATGGTGTCTTCACTAGAGGTTGAAAGTCCAGTATTCACTGCTGTAATATCCTTTTCTATGGACCAGGTAGCAGGTTTTTATTGCATCCAGTCTCCATTTCTTTTTGCCTCTATGGCTGACACAGAGTAGGACTACAAGTGCTTTCAGCCTCAGAGTTATGCTAAGGTGAACATTGTTAAAGGTGATAGAAGTCTTGGTGCTGTCACTTTTTTATTTCCACAAAATATTCTGACAAATGAGATGCAAAGCTTTTTGAACGATGCTGAAAATCACAAATGTTGAAGGTAACTTTATTGTGTAAGGTTGCAAACCTGATACTTTCTATCATTTGCAATATTGTGATAAATATGAAAGAAATTTAAGGTCTGCAATGGCATCATCACAGTTGGAGGAGGAACACATAGCTGTGTAATAAAGACCTTCCAGCTTTAGAGTGAATGAACAACATGATGAAAAAAGAAAAAGAGATTTCTTGTCCCTTATGTTTATGCCTGATGAGGCTTTGTCATGTAATAATACTTCTGCAGTGAGGCTGAAGAGGGAGAAGCAGAGAATTCAAAAAGTTGATCTGTTTAATTGACTTTCTTTTTCTAACGTAATTTCCGGTTAAGACAGGTCACCAGATGTCTGCTAATCATGAAACAATTTTACTTTCTATCCTTGTACTGCCAAAAGGAATTTAGAAATACCAGAAAATAAATTTCTTGCTTTTTCCCACTTCATTAAAAAAGTAATGATTTGTCTTGTGAAGAGGAAGTGGGTTTGAGTGTATTTTAACAAGACAATGAGTAATACACTTTTCAGAAGATTCTACGCTGCAGCTCTCTGGCAGCAGTGTCTGATTTAAATGAACAAGGGAGAACCAATCAAAAAAAAGTACACCTCGGGGACTTAAGTCCTGCTTTTTGCCTTGTGTTAAATACTAAATGCAAGTAATATCTGCAAGTCCTATTGCACATACATTAGCTTTCTGCATACTGTGGATAGGTTAAGTTCAACTTACTATGCTGATGTTGATCACATCTCTAAATCAGACTGTTTTGCTACAAAATTCAGGGTTGGGGAGTCTGACTAGGGAATCTAACGCTCATTTTGGCTGGCTCCCTAAAGACCAAGATTTCTCCAGGCTCTGAGTTGGTACTCAGTAATCATGTGTAACTCTCTTAGAGAATAATTTTCCACAATATCTCTGAGAATAAGTAGCCAGGTGTACAATTCTAGAAATACTGTAACTGAAAGAAAGATAGCAGCTCAAGTGTACCTTACTTAACCTCTGGTAAGGTACAAGGGAAGCCTTGCGTGAGAGATTTCATCAACTAAGCTAGTCCCAGGCTTTTTGCCTTTTAAAAAAAAATTTTTTTATCTAATTTGGGGCCATAAAATACATGCCATTTATACAGAAGCACAAAATTGCAAAATTATATTCTGGAAAAATGGAATCACATTTTTTTAAGTTACTTTGGAAGTGCTGTTAATAAAAATAACCCTATTCCAAAGAAAAAATTCTGTATTTTTGGAATGGCTTTATCTTCTGAGATGCACTTCTTGAGGTGTGACTATAGAAAGAAATGTTGGTGAAGACAGGTACTTTTATTTTTTTTTTTGTAATTCCTGAAAGTTTATTTTGATGCGCAAGTAACAGCTGTCAACCTTCCAGCTTCCTGCACTTCTGTCAGTCTTCATTATTCATATTTTGTTTTCTTTTTAGAATTGACAAATGCCTGAATAACTGCACAGTTATCTCTAATCTTTTTATATTTTGCTGTGTTTAAAAAAAGTTATTTTCAGATACTGTAATTGCAGAAAATATTTCTAGTCAGTTTTCCCAATTTATTCACTTCATATAATGTCATTATTGTTCTCAGATAGTAAAATCAGAAATTATTGGAGTGATATAAAAAAGAATGTTCTGTAAAACATATTTGATGTCTGTTCTGATTGCTAAGTAAAAAGGGGAGAGGACTGTTAGGGGAGGTAAGTCTTGCTTTGACGAGAAAGGCAGAGCTTGTATGTAACGCAAGCACATTGTGCTCCTGCAAAGAGAGGAACAGTGGAAGCCTTGTACCCGCAGCCTTACTGGCGACTCTTCATGCTAACCGTCGCTAAAGAGGCAGGGGGAGTCTTTGTGTAAGAGAAAATAAAGAACAAGTTGTGTGGGCAGCGAATGGGAGGTTTGCTGGTAAGTTTGGCAGGGTCTGGCCGGCAGGTACGCATGTCCCACCAGCAGAAAGGTAAACTGGGGGGAGGAGGGACCTTCGAGGGAGCAAGGTGCGCACTCAAGTGCAGCAGTCTAAGACGCTAAGGAGTAAACAGTTACCACTTGAAAGCACCCATCAGCTCTTTTTTTCCAGCAGTTGCATATGTAGGAGCATTTAAAGAGGGGAGGAGGGAGCTATCTTTTGTTAATAATTGTGTTGGATTTCATATTTTGAGCTTATGTGCACTAAAAAACCATTCAGGTAGCATGTAAATGTGCTGTTCCACACACACAGAGTGGAACATCGCGATCCCAGAAGATAAAAAGTTTGATTAATGTACAGTGGTAGGTATTTGTTGCTGAGAAGTATTCTTTCTCCAGATACTTCATTTATACTCCTTTACTGAGAGAAATGAATATTCTCCCTCCTGCGCTAGGTAGTTGCATCATAGATCTGTAAGGAGTTGCTGTTCTTTGGGGAGAGAAAATAAAATGCGGAAATCAATCGTAATACAGACAACTGGTTTTCCGAGATAACTGTAAAATTTCTACTCTCTCTTTCCAGTCGTTTTTCCTTTCAAGAACTCAGGCTGCTGGACCAGTAACCTAGAGTCCATCTGTTCAGACATCAAAGCCACGTTTGCAGCGCCTTGCAGAACTTCTTTCTGGAAATAACTTTTTATAGTCTTTGCTCACCTGTCACAACAGATGCATAAATATGTTGTAAATTCAAGATTTTAACCAGCTTATGAAAAATAGACAATATAATTTCATTCAATTCCTCTGCTGTCTCCTAGAAGAGTATTCTTGAAGGTGTCAAGAAACTGGAAATCCATCACTTACCTTGGGAGCCTGATCCTTCATTTAGTTTATCACTTTTTTCCATTTCCAGTTTTTCACTGTTCTCTTTTCCAACCTGAAATTTTAAACTTTTCCTTTGAATGTGTTGAACTTGTGCAGTTCTTTCTAACTGGAAGAATCTTTGAGCAGTCAGCATTTTCTTTACCTAAACTTACTTGTAAAATAAAATTAAATTGCCTTTCAGCTGTATATTTATTTGATAAACTAAGTGAACGTGCACTTACAGTCTTGCTGAAGGGCATTACTGAATAAGCAGTTTTATTGCCGTGTGATGGCATTTGAAAGAAAGTTACAGACATAATATTTCATTAAGAGCTTTATTGTGGTCAGCGCCACCCGCAGATGTAAAATCCTACCACTACTTAAGCTCAGCAAATTAGTTTTTTTAGAGTGCATTCGTTCATGTGTTTGATGATATGAATCCTAATGCTGCTTCTTAGGAGGCCACATTAGCACGATCCTCATTCCGTTATGATTCCTTACAGACAGCTACTTTTTGTGATCTGTTATCCTGGCTTTAAACTAGTACTGATGCTGAGAAACTATTAAGAGAAGGCAGTGCAGACTAACTCCCAAAATACAAGCAGATTAGAACTCTGCAATAATCCTTGTTACAAATCTTTTATTCTCATCTGAGGATGAAATTAGGTCTGTAAATATTTGTATTTATGTTCCTGTTTAGATCAGAACAAGTGCTGTAGTGAATCCTTTCATTTGTAATTGACTCACCTTTTTCTCTTACTTTTCTTCCTGCTCATCAGGCAACTTTTTACAGACTTTTGCTTGAAAATTATTTAGAGTGGCAGCATTCAAACTGAGGTTGGGTATTAGCATTTATCTTAGTCACTGATAAACCCTCTGCTCTTTGTCCCAGTGGTCAGCCCTTGGGGTCAGTCCCAAGGGACAGCAGGTTTTAGAGGCCAACCAGCAGACTGCTTAGAAGCAAGGAAAAGTCAAGAGTGATGCTGGTGCTTTTTGCTATTACAGATGCCTAAGGGTGGCCGGGACAATGGCCAGCAAGTTCAACGCAGCATTAATGGGATGCCACTCTTTTTTTGGATCAGCAGCTGGAAGTCAGGCAGAGTAGTGAGGGCACCTAAAATGACACAAGTTGAGATACTGGCATCACTCCTCTACACTCACGTTCCTCCTCTGGCTGTGCAGTCCCAGCTCATCTCAGAAATGGATGCTAACGCTGTCATCAAGGCCCCTGACAGATAATGTACAGTTCTTGCATTAAACACTCTTTATTGTTAATCTTACTGAGTTACACACGCTGAACGCTTTTCAAATACTGTCCCTTCCCTTCCATTATATTATCCAGGTCACAGAAGCCTGGATAATCCACTTCAGAAGAAACGGCCATATCCCACAGGTCAGGTAAGGAAGTTGGGCTGCCTAACATCCAGGAGCGCATAGGCAACTAGAATTTGAAGTATATGTATTTTTCAGCTCATGCTGATAAACTTTTTGGATATGCTGATGATGATACACATCTGGACCAAGGAGAAGGATCATATAAGAAACTGTATTTAGTTTTCTGCCTTTGAATTTGAATTAAAATAAAGAAAATAACTGATGAGCATGCCTTAGGTGATCTTTTTGAGATTTAAATTTATTTCGTTTTCAAATATTGGAATTTTTCATATATACCTTTCATATAGAAACTGCTTGCAGGGAAACTGAAAAATACCTTTCTGCATCCAAGCTGGCTGGTTTAAGGAGGTTTATATTCAGGTCATGTTTCTACAAAAAAATACAGACATGCAGCATCTGTATGGGTGGGGAAGAATTCTGGTTATTTGGCACTAACAGCCAGGACTGGAAATTTTAACTATATGTGTCTTCACTCACCAGTAGTACCACGTCTTCAGCAAAAAGAGAGGGTAAGAATTCATCTGGGCAAGAAGGATCAGCTCTTTAGCTTTACTTAAGTCCTGACACTGAAAAATCAGGTTATGCTTTCCCTGTCCTCCTACCTGAATACCTCGGCACACAACAGCCGAGAATGTACTTTTTCTTAGGCTGATCAAAGGATCTTGCACCCTGATAACTCTGAAAAAGTCTTACAGGAGTGAATACAACAGATGTTATCTTTGTATCCTTGGGGAGGGAGAAGCGACCGCAACATGCGTGGACTGGGAAAGGAGATGCAATGCATTTTCCACCAGTCCAAGTGTGCTTTATTTTGCATCTTGAAGAGTCAGGAACCTTGTTTGAGGGATAAAGCATTTTTTTTAACCCAGTGTTGTTCTTAGGTAGAGGAAGTTACAGCCCTGTCAGCCACAGAACACCAGGTGGGGATGGGGCTCTGGAGGAGTCTATGAGTGGCAGCGTGGCTCTGCCACCCTTCTTCCTTCTTGCTCGCTCATTCCTACAAACAGAGAGACCTACCACCATCCTCCATGCCTCAGAGCTGGGAGAGGGCCTCATGAAGTCAGGGAGATAAAATTTATCACCACCATAGTAACGACAGAGGAAGCAGTAGAGCTGTGAAGCATGGTGGAGCTGCTGCCACGAAGGAACAAAGTGGCTCTGTATGCAGTGGCAGCTGCGCAGGTGGGAATTGTTTTCCCTGTAGGAAGCTTGGGCACTGGTCTGTTTCCCCAGGTGAGATACCTGAGCAGGAGTTTCTCTTTTCTCTGACAGACTCTGCAAACTCCTCTCAGGGCAAAGGACTCTTAGATTTTGTCACTTGAAACAAATGCTTGATGTCAGGTGAAACTCAAGCACTCCACATTTGTGTTGTCTTCCAATTAGGCAGTGGATTATTAGCTTGGCAGATACCGAAAGGCAAGCAAGAGCTGACAACTGAAGGATTGTAAAATCTCTTCCAAAAGAGCTACTTTTCTGAAAGATTCACATAAAACCTAAACTAAGAAATGCTAACACAATTTTTCTGATGTTCTACTGAGCACCTAGGTGGAGAAGTCCTACAGGGTCAATTCAACAACCTCTGTAGCTTCTCAGGAAAAGATAAAGGAGAAGGAATGTGACCATGTGAGCCTCATACACCTTTTTAATGGGAACTTAGAACTAATTTGGCATCTAAACAGCATAGTGTCTCTCAGAGTATCTGCTGCATAAACCCAGATTTACTTGCCGCTTTCCAGGGTAAAGATACGTCTGAACCTCCATAAGTGAATATGAGGAGATGCACAGGCTGAATTAAATGGCGAATGTTTCAGGACCTGATTTATGACTGTTCAATGAAATCAGAATTCATCTAAATTTTGTGCTGAATAGCTCTGGATTAAAAGTATAAACAGTAAGTTGTTTCATTAGAAAATGACAGCTTAAATTGGACTTTTTTTGCAAGAAAATGTTTATTTTTGAAGAATTTTTCAACACAATGTTTTTCACATTTTTGGATCAATGCCATTTCACTCTGTTTTTTCACTCAAAGTGACTTTCTGCTCAGTATTTTTTGGAATCCCAAGTTAGGCACACGGCTCTGCTGTTAGCAAAGCGGTTCTGAAGTGACACTTTTGCAGCCCACAGACCTCAAGTTGCCAAAAGCAAGTATTCACTAAGTCTTTATCTTCACTATCACTAATGCTCTCTGTCTGTTTATTAGACTTTCATGCACGGGGCATGAAAGTTGATACTTGGTGCCATGGGATAGGTTTGTCATGTTGACAGCAGGCCACAATGAAATATGTTAGAACCATTTATATGTAAAAGTTACTTATAGATAAAAACAGTGATCTTTTTGTCGCTAAATTCATCTTCAAGTACTAGCATTTTTGGTTAAAAAAATTCATACTCAGTTGTTTGTAAGAAGAAAGCCATTGAAAATAATGCATCAGTATCCACTAGCCTTTTAAATGATGCATTAATTTATGAAAGGAGTAACATTTTCTCTCTAATCAGTCAAATGTAAAAGGAGATAATACAGTACTATTCGAGTAAGAAATTTACTGGTATGAGGAAACCAGTTTATATTTAAAATGAAGAGTAATTATAAAAATGGTGAGATGTCCAAAACTGGCAGGAATGTCATTACTTCACACAAGGGCTAGATTAGGATCACCGTCCGCTACTGCAGGTCAGGAAGCAAGTAACAAATGTTTAATCTGTTGTAACAGAATTGCTTGAAATTACCTGCCTAAACCCTAAGAATTAGCAAAGAAAGATTTCAAAATGTGAAGTGTCTTGTCTGTCTCATTTTGATTTTGGCACTTGAAACAAAAATTCTGACTGTAAGTTTCAACTGAGGGTAAATATATTACCAAGAACTTTCTATCAGTGATGTTTGTTCTTGTACCGTTCCCTGTAGTATGTAAGAAAGTGCATCATTACAGAAAAAGTTTTAATAAATCCTTCCCAAAACATGGCAGGAAGGTGTGCAGACTAGCCGTATATTCATAAGAAATGTAAAAGTAAATCTGGATAGGCATTTAGAAACACAAGGGGCTGAAGGTGCACATCTGGTTTGGTTTAATTTTCCTGAATGAGACATAAAGAGCTGTTCTTCCAAGGCGTGACTCTGAATTCTTTCCAATATCAAAATGCTTCTGGTTCAGAGTGGTAAAAAGAGATTCAAGAATCAGTGGTATTGTTAGCAAGCCTGTGTGTGGAGATTAGTCTCTTTATCCTTTCTGCTACTGTCAGTTCAGATACTTTTGTTCTGTTAAGCACAACTCCTTGGAAGTTTCCCATGGAATCGCTGAGTTATGAACGGGTGCAGTCCACTCTTCCCAAGTCTTTCTGCAAATTCCTTAGAGATCTGTTTTGTCAAAAATTAGACATTTCAAGTCTGACCAAACTGCAGATACTTAAAAGAAGAAGATGCAGCATTGATGAATTGTTGAACTTCAGCCACAGTTGTGTCCGATTGATCAGATTTCCCACGTGTGCCTTCTTCAAAACAGCAAGATTATTCTTTGTTTGAATGTACTAGCAAGACAAATTGATATCTGTACACTTCAGAGAGTCTTCCCTTTAAACTGTAGGTGCTGTTTTCTGAAAAATGAACTCAAAGACAATTGAAAAGCCAGAGCTTAATGTTACGTCTAAGATATGTCACTCTAGATATCCTATTTTAAATGCTTAGAAAAAGAATTTAAAANCTTGTTATGTAAGGTAAAAACAATCAAATCTCTAAACCATGCTGATCAGGGGGTACAAGCACAGGAGACCCAGGCATCTTCTCACGTATTTATGCCAAGACGGAGTTTACAGTTCTCCATAACCCCTACTAGAGTAGGAGCCTCTGTTGTAGGTGTAAACTGAAAGTTATATAAATTGCCATTTTTCAAATTGCGATAGAGATTTTTGGTTTTTTAGTCTTTGGCGTATATGTTTTTATACACTGTATTAGATCATACATAATCCATCTTGAAACACTTTTTGAAAGAGTTAAATGGATCCAAATCAGCAACTCTTCTGTTTTATGTACATGTGAATTTATGTCAGATTTTGATGCAGAGTGTTTTTGCACCTTTTGGTCTCTTTCAAATGAGATACTGGATTTAGACATGTAAAAAGAAGTACAGAAGTATTAGCGGCCACAGGAAAATGTAGCAGGGAGAAATTAAATAGAAGCTGTTGGGTATGGTGTAAACAGTAGTGTCAGCTGTAGAAGAAGTAGAGGGAGGATTTTAAACACCTGGGAAGATCCACTGCAAGAATAATGAGCCAAAGAAGAAAGCCAGTGGTTATGCCTGCAAGGAAATGATTAAAATAGCTGAATTGTGGCACTTCATGAATAACGGAGCACAAACTACATGATGACGGTTTGTGGCACAGAGCTTGCGTCTTCTGTTTAAGCCCAAGAACCGGATTCTGGTAATAACAGTAATAAAAATCACTTCCATACTGATCCTTCCACAACAGTGTAAAACCAACCTGTAAAATTCTGTGTTCTATGTGTATTCCAGAAAAAACTGTTCTCGCCTGCTGCCAACCATTTCAGTTTCTCTTGTCTGAAATTTCAATGGGCCTCTTTTCCTCACATAATAATTTCAAATCTGGTTGATCTCTGCTATGAAATTTATTTAGTTTAGTATTTACAAATTAGATACAACTGACTTGTGTGAGTGTGTGCCTTATTTTTGATGTGTGGAAGCAGAGATCTATTCCCACTTCCCTATAAAAATAATTTTAATGTCTACACTGCAGTACTTTTAATGCCTAAAGCTCCTGGACGTATTTCTTGATGTGTTTTGTCCTTTTATAAACTGAATGAAATGAAGTATTCAACAGTACTTTGAGTCTATAAATTCATTTTAAGAGGCTGCCAGGTAGTGCAGATGAACAAATGCATGCAAACACTGCTGTAGGCTGACCAATTACCCATATGAGCCGCAATTATATTAGCGTGCAAGGGCAATTGGAGGGAAAATTGGACCCAGTGGATATCCAGCTGAGTAAACAGGCTTGAGGAAGGATGGAGGATGTGTTAGTCCGAATAAAATACAGCTAAGCTAATTTGAAAAAAAAACAGGCCAGAATTTGTATCAGTCACAGCAGGTTCTTTGTATGTCCTCTAGTTTCACAATATTTTTCTCATTAGGCTTCCCCTCTCAAAAACATTCCCTTTGCTGAAGGATTAGTTTAAGATCAGACACATGCAGCAATAGGGTTTGTATGCAGTAAGCCAAAAAGCTACATTTCAGTTGCGCAGTGCTGAACACAAAATGAACTGGACAGGTGCTGCTGAGGAATAACGACTCTTTCAAGTCTAAGTAATAATTTATCCCCAGATATAGCATGATCTTGCTGTTTAGGATATGCTTCGCAACCTCACATTTTNAATTATTTGTTGCAGTTGAAATCAGTGTGCTTGTATTGATGTGTATGAACACTTTCATAGTTTTGGAGAAGTCTGAACAAAGCCATTACTCTTACAAGTAGATCTTGACTTAGGGTGAAAGGCAGATGATACAGAGTAGTATTTAGTTGAAACACTTATCTCAAGAATTGCATCTCTTTTTTTTAAGAAAGTCAACAATGGCAAATTTTCTTATAGTAATTTGTGGCTGATTCTGAGTAAAGGAAGAAACAATTGGTATTTTAGCATATTGTTTCAGTTCATCAAATTTTAGGAGAAAAATTACAGCTGTGGGTGGAAGAGAAATTTGGTTTCTCATAAAGATAAGCAATAAACAACGTTAATGTATGGCTTGAAATGGGGCGGAGAGGAAGGTAGTATGACTGCATCTAGGAGAATACTGATGAGGCTGTTCTATTACTACACGTGCCTGCTTGTCATTGTTAGGTCTCGTAAAGGTTTTGGCAAATGTATCTTAAATGGACTTGCAGTTGTAATTTTAAAAGTTTTTGAATGTGAAGGTCTATATTGTATTACAATGGTTGAGTTGAGTAGAAAGCCAGTGCTATGTAATCTGAGCTCTATTTATTTATCATGTAAAAGAGATGGCAACAAAGCACTGGAAAATTAGTTTGTGAGGAGGACAGCAACTGCAGTTCTAATAGTTTAGTGAGCTCTTTGCAGGATATGCTATCTCTAGCCATACATTTTGTGTAGTTATTTCACAAAGGCCAATGGGCATTCGAAGGTAAGAATCTGTATCATTTATCACCCTGAGGGGCTGGCTACAGTGGCTGAAATGATTCATCCAGTTTGTTGAATATGTGCTTAGAATTGTAAGTTGCGTACATTAATAGAGGTGCATTATTACATAAAGGCCTTTCAGAAAAAAACTTCAAAAAATAGCCTCTGCTGACACCGCAGAGCCATTTTCAGACAGGTAATAATTTCCCCAGGTGGGAACTGAGTTAAATTTTACACTTCTTTCCATTTACGTATAGCTTGCTGTTCGCTGTCACAGCTTGCTGTTCTGTGCCCCACTGGGTCATGGAAAGATGATGAACTGAAATAAATGAGGCTAGCTTCTCCTAATGCTGGGTTGCTGAGCTCCCCGTGAACTTCTCAGTCATCACGTTTGCTGTTTCCTGCAGGTTTGGGGTATCTAATGTGGCAGCAGAGGATTTTTCAGTTTGGTGGATTACTTCATGCTCTACCCACAATGTGCTAACATTTATCTGGTAAAACTGGACAAAAGGAAGACACAGAAACACGTGAATAGGAATAAAAACCAAGCAGGCCAAAACTTGCATCAAATCACAATAGCGAAGTACGAGGCCTTGCAAACATTCAGCACATACGGATGGGTACCTAAATCACATGCCTATAGCCATGGGGATACTGAAAACTACTCAGTCCAGCTACTGCTTGCATGGGGAAAGCTCAGCCCTCCCCTCAGGCACGAGACAGATCACTGTTTGAGGTCCGGTGATGCTGCCATTAATCCTGCACCAAAACTCCAGGGAGAATACATCTTCATTGACCCATCTCCACCTGGTTTGCCTACCACAGGCTCCAACCTGAGGAATAACAGTCTGAAATCAGCATGTCTGTTAGCACAGTGCCAACCTACCAGCTGCTGACCAGAACTGAGCAAGAGGGAAGGTGTCGGCGCCCACCCTATTGAAGAGAGGATCATGGCAGGTGCAAACCTTCTAACAACTGGGCAGACACTCTGGCACAAAAAGACCTGCTAAGACAACGCGAGCAAAATTCATGTACAGAGATTGCTCCTATACCTCCTGCATGGGACCAATAAGTGGTAATCTGCTGGGGGACCGAAGAGGAATCGTCCTTATGCTGAGGAAGGTGTATGCTCAAGTTCCTGAATAGCACAACCTCTGTGACCATCTGCAGCAGTAAAGACTCACAGTGCTGAGAATAATGCTGAGGACATTTTAGAAGCCTCCTGGGCTTCCTGCCTTCCTGCAGCTAGGAAGTCATCCAGGTGGTGCGTTAGCATCCATCACAGGGTGGTGCTGGGCCTGGGTCAGCGTGGTGCTGTGTGAAGTCACGAGTCTTGCTTAGTATCTGGAGGGGATTATGATTACTATCAACACAAGGTAAGGAGCATGCCTTTTGCTGGAAGATGCTGTCAAGAACACTAATCAGTCCAGGGAAATTCATAGGAAATGGTGCTCCTACATCTTTCACATATGAGATTTTCTCCCAGCCCTGGCCTGTTCTCCCCTTTTTCTCACCTCTGCTATGTAATATAACTGGGTGAGATCAGTTGCAGCCATGCAACAATGCCAAACACTACATACAGCTTAACTCCCGCCTCTGTAGTTTTCTCTTTACAAGCAAAACAGGCTTTTGGACTGTGGACTGCAGAAGGATGTGGAAATGCTCATCACGAGGAAATACTACCTGAGCAGCCAGGGGGAATGAAGATAATCATAAGTCTTACTCAGAGATAAGCCAGTAGCTACAGCAATATCCCAAGGTTATTCTCAGAAACACATGCCCCCAAAACAAAGGAGACTATTATCTGTGCCACACGTCTAACTAAAACCAAACCCATTTTATGTTATTTCAGAAAAACATTAGAATGAAATATAGAAACTAAATAAAAATGTTCTTGGAAGAAACCAACTGGAACAGTGTCTTCCCCTTTCTCTGCCTTTTCTTTCCTGAGTTTTGCTTCATCAGAACCCTCCTGGATGCCGTCCTGTGCA
>VYXH01012054.1:573866-585812 GCA_013397275.1 Burhinus bistriatus
AGACAACTTTTTTAATATTGCCGGGCAAAGGAGCCCAAAACTCTATTTCAAAACAGTGGGGCCAGGAGCAAGCGTTTTGGGAATGAAAATCTTTTCTCTTCAGCAGAGCTACGTGAAGTTTTCTCCATATACTGATTTTGTTGCGTGTGGACAATGGTCTCTTGTATGCAATAGCCATGCCATGAAAGGGACCTTCTGCTGGCTAACATTCCATTATGAATATTAATTTCATTCTTGGGTTGCTTTGTCTGGTCGTGTATTTTTACCCTTTTCATTCCTTTGTTGATTGCCTTTGCTTGTTTGTCTGGATAATTGTTATGCTTACTGCATGGGCAGCTTTTTCACAATTAGTACAGTGCTGAGACAATAGGCACTTTATTCCTGGGCGGTGGGTCTGGGGAGCACCAGTGAATAGCACGTCCCAGTGCCTGGACAGAAGGCAGCTTTCTGATTATAACTGCCTTCCTACACTGCTTTGCAAGGACTTCATTATCTTTCCAAAGGTGGATGTTGATACGTGCCTTCAGTGAGGGTATCATACCTGAAGGGAGTATTTAATTTAAATTACGTTTGCTATTTGTGATTGTTTCTGTACTTTCTGAATACAGGGAAGGAGACTTTTTTCTGTCTTTGCTACTTGTTGAACTACTGCGGTCTGAACATTCATGTTACTTCAGAAAAGAACAGAGGAGGAAAGTAAACGATTAAAAGCTGTGAACCTGCTTTTTTGCTGGGAGTTACAATGTGTAGTATTATGTGTAGATTCATGTTTAGATCTTTAATCAGACTTTTATTGTAAGCGTATACATTATTGTAAAGAGCTGTTAAAGCGGCTGACAGATGTTTAGACATAGCCGCTATGAAATATTTGTGTAGCAGATTTCCTTAGTATTGCATGTACAAAGGCTTGGTTTTCTTAAGGAGCATGTCTTAAGTTTAATAAAAGTTTCTCTAAGGATAGCTTTCAGTAAGCTGGCATTGCTTCCAAAGGGAAAAGAAAATCAATACTTTCACTGCATGCAGTATTTTATCCTGAACGGTAATCTGTAAAGTGCAGGTAGTGTAAATGTTCACCGCCACAAGTGTGTATTTCATGCACACTTTAGAAAGAGAGTTTAAAAATGCTTGACCGTTAAGTACGGGTCAAAATCAAATCATGTTTTAGCTGTGCATTCTATTTTGCATCGTATTTCTAATTTATAACGTTGCAGTTGTAGAATCTAAGGTAAACCCATGTACAATGTGAATTTTTTTCTCTCAAAGAAGGAGAAGCACCTTACGCTTCAATGCCACAGAGTACAAAATATTCTCACTCAGTTTATTGTATAATTATTTATTGTAAATTCCTGTCAGGAATATGCAGTGTAAGTAAAACCTTGAGAGTTCTGAGCAAAAAACCAAGAAAGGTAGACTTTAGTTTTCTGTTTCTGCTTTTCCTGAATGATTGTAAACATTGAATTGCAAATGCCTTGTGGGGAACAGGAAATAGTGAATTAAGACGGTTACTTATAAAAAAGCTTATTAACAAATGCTATTATGACAGGCATCATTACAAAACTTGGTGTTTTTTCATTATACATAAGCTATCTACTTTATAATTATTCTGCAGCACAGATGTTCAACAGCAAATTTAGCTTGAATATTCCTAAATTAATGGCTTCTTTTAAAATTTTCTTTAAAAAAGTAGTTACAGTGAAACTATTCTCTGGAAAACAACATTCTGTCTTTCTCTTAAAATTAAGTGGAATGAGTGTTTAGTAAGTAAACTCTGTGTTGTCCACCTATGGTATTGTAGTACTACTTTCTTTTTTCCTGTCTTACAGTTTATTTCATTCAGATTCTTTTATTTAGCTACAATAATAACAAATACATTTGATAGGGAAAAACCAAACAAACAGAAATTACCCACTCTCTCCATCTGTGTTCTCTTGAATACAGACGTATTTACTAAAACACAAGAGGGTGAAACTTTTACTGAGAATGCAGTAAACAGCCAAGTGCAAACAAAAAGCTTTTAATATATTAAATAACAGGAAATATATGGAGAATTGTTAACCGATTGTCTGAGTTTTTTAGATGGTTGTAATGTGACCATCTTCATTACACCTCATCTTATTATTTTTGCTTTTAACTTTGTGGTGAGGGAAAGAGCATATTCAGTCAAGAGACAGAACCTATATATCAAGTAGTGTTCAGTACACCTGGCAAATACCCTAGAATTTTTTTATTGAAAGATCTTCATTTATGAAGTGAGGAGGAATGACGATGAGAGTGATTGAGAGGATGATACCCATAGAAATACTAGATATTTTTTACTGTCTTTTCCTTAATGGCAAAAGGCTAGTTTGATATTACCGTCATATGGTGTTTTGTGATTAACTTTACAGATTTAAAAATTCATCACTTGACATATTTAAAAATGCAAATCTCAGTAGTTATTTACATAACTTTATGGCATTGTTGTTAGGCTGCTGGGTTTTTCTTGTAGGAAAGGTTTCCAAATATTTACATCTCCCGCACCAATAGAAAGCAATTTTGTTAAATCTGTGCCTAAGACTGAATGTGTGTTTCTGGCTGTCAGATCATTTGCATGCAAATCTATAGAGTGTAAATATATATTCTAAAAAATGTCTTCTTCCTAATCTCAAAATGCTATTTTTGTGCACATGTATACATCCATGTGCGCTAGAGATAGAGACTAGAAGATAGTCTGTCTATTCAAAACTGTTGGAGGAAAGTATTGAAATCACAGATTTGTGTTAAGAACAATCCAGAGAACACTAGGAATTTCTGATTTGTTGCAAATACTGCACGTTTCCTTTTGCTTAATGGCTTGATCTTATGAGCAAAAACACCACAACAAAATCTTGGAACAAAAAGTTTGTCAACACGAAGTTTATGGCTTTTCTATTCTACTCTATGTTTTCGCTTTCAGAAATAAGTATTTTTAAAAAGAGAGATTTCACATAGTATTAAGGCTGTATTAATAGGGCATATAATCCCAAATGGAGGTAAAAATAATAACAATTTAGATGCTATATTTCAGCATTAAAAGAATTATTCCCATACTAAATTTATTAGTAAAGCCATGTTTTAATGTACTTTTTGGTCTAGCACAAATGTTAATCACATTCCAAGGGAGTTGCAGTATGTCAATATTTTGCAGCAGCACATCTGTGCAGTTTCCTAATTTGGATTAAAATGATATTCATAACACAACAACTCCATCAGTTGTTCAGATGTACAGCTTGTTAATGAATCCTTTGTTCTCAATAATGACTTTTAATTAAATGATTTAGAAACAAATGTCAGTATAACTGTGGACATATTGAACATGCTGTGCTTGTTCATGGACCCAGAACACAATATCTGAGTTTTATAAATTTTGAGGAGGAGAGTGGGTAAACGCAAAGGTTAGCTCAAGGTTGTATTGGTAAACTGTTGTTCAGTTTCCCTGACACAAAAATGCAATCAGTCTACATAACTTACTACAAGATCCTTTATTAACTATGTAATTGTTACTGTGAATGATTAGCCAAAAGATGTCCTTTTTAAAGACTCGCTGTATGTGCTTATGAGACACTGTAAGTATTTTGTTTTTAGTTTTTGTTCAGTACAGTTACATTTCAGTCTATAATAAATATCTGGCTCAGGTGCCATGTATACTTAGTATGTCTCAGAATCCGATTGTTTAAAATTAGAAGGATTTGTCTGGAGAACTGTAAAACTTGAATACACATTCATTTCTATTGTTTAATGTTTTTTATTATGGAACAGGGGAATAATCTTCCTTTATCAAGGAAAAACCTGGAAGTAGCAGGGAATTTAAATGCTAACAGTATACCGTAGTGTGGAATGTTTAATAATTGTTCATTGCCGATTTATAAAAAATGTGTCCTTTTAACCAAGAAAAAGATATTTGTGCTTATTCACAAGCACATATTTTTATAATTCCTCCGTGTCTTTTCCCTTTCAGTCCCTTGCATGTTAGCTATGTATTTCCAGTTAGATTTGCTACTGTGAGGTGTTCAGCAGTTGCAGCACCTTCTGAGTGAAACAACTTTTTCTGCTCGTGCATCGTACTTGTACCCAGCAAGAGCTCCGCACTGGGAGTCTGACAGTGCCTGCTTTTGTCTGCTCATTTGGGCAATGTTAACAGTTTTCTTATGAAGAATGCCATACGTCAACAACATCACAAACATAAGTTTGTGTGTATGTGTGCATGTGACTGCCTGTCTAAATATGTGTGCGTTGTTGTTGGCTTGAGGCGTGATCGATCTAAAGTTCACTGAAATCAGGAGAAAGTGACTATTTAATTCTCAGGCGTGCTTCTACAGCATGTAAAATGTGGTTGTACTTTATATCACCTGTCTGTAATTTATACAGCTGTAGTATTCAAGATGTAATTAACATTGGTGTTTCATGTACCTGTTCAATAACAGTTTTCCTTTGTAACTTATCTGAACGTGTGTTGTGATTGAGGAAGTGCATCTATCAAGCAACCTATGGCAGCTTGGTGTAGCTGAATCTTCTGTAGGACCTACAGAAATCTTATGCAACTCATAATAAAGTTGCTTTTTTCTGTTCTGAAGTTATCAGACTGTTCTTTCACTTTCCTGTTTTTTTCCAAATGCCTGTTTTCTTTGCTGCAAATTCTTTTTTTTTTTTTTTTTCTATGCAAGAAAGGTAGTTTTCTAGCTGGAATTTATGATAATTGGTCTCTGATGTTATTTAATAATTATTGAGTCAAAATTCTGAAGAAATAAAGCTGAGTTTTCTACACTCTGATATGGATAGATGGAAAATTCTGTCAAAACTGAAAACATATTTACTCTTTAAGATACATTTATGATCTTGAAGAAAGCAACTTCAGTAAAGAAATGGAAGACCTAAAATAAAGGCAGATAGTTGAAGGTTTCTGCAATTTCTTTTGCAATTTAAATTAGAAATAGAAGTTAGTAGTGGAAAAAAAGGGTAAGAAAGCCACTCCATTAGTACTTGACAGAAATAAGAGATGGCTAGGTGTTAGCTACAATTGACATAGTGCATCTCAGATAATAGCATCATGACAAAGGCAGTTTAAAGAAGTAAAAACTGCATTGAGAACAAATAAAATCTGTAAACCCAATATAAATAGGAACTTTTGTCATCTTTTTCAACTACTGCTAACAACTTTACCACTCTGTGCAGTTTTACAGTGATACCATTAACTGTCTTAAATATTTTACTAGACCTATTCAGAATTCTAAACAAAACCACACAATCAAGTATTTTAACAGATCTTGTACCTAGCAATGTCATGTAAACGCTTAAGTTCTTCTGTCCTTGCAGTAGCATGCATATGCAATGACAGATCTATTTTGTTAAGCAGAGGTTCATTGTCAAATCTCAAATCTCAGCCTGTCACGGTCAAATGCCAATTTCTCACAGATAGTAAATACTGGTGGGGGAGATTTTCTATGTAGCATCCTTTTAAATGGTGGCTTGCTTCTCAGGCAATCTCAAAGAACATTACCTTCTGATGGAAGTGAAATTGTAAGTCAAGGAAAGACTGCACAGAGAGGTTAGACTAGATGTACGTTTTCCCAGTGCTCCAGAAAGTGTGACATGAGGGGTTTGATTTCTCACGTATTATAAAGACTTTTGATTTCTTCCATGAAATAAATTTGATCCAGTAAAGTTATGTGGTCTTCCATTTAGTGTAAGCAATCTGTAAGAGAAAGCTGTTACCAAAACCTGTTGGTCTTGAGAATTGTGGATACAATATAGCAGATAAGTTCCCCTTAAAAATGAGTAGAGGCTCCAGCTGGATCTTTTAATACTGAGCCTTTAAACTAAACCAGTTTAGCATTTGAAATAGTTCATATTGTGGCACTGACAAGTTGTCCTATTTAACCAGCCATATTCTGTTTGCTCCAGTTTGTTTTTTTCTAACTACCTTTTTCAGGTTTTGAGGAGCTCTGCTTTTGTAACACCATTAAAATTACCTCTTAGTTAACCGCTAAAGGATATTCTACAAGAGTCACTGGAAATAACTAACTATGCTGATTCCATATACGAAGGCATCGCTGTGCTACCTCAAAGTAAAAATTAACATGGTTTCAGAAAACACTGAGATTTATTGCACCACCTTGGAAGGCTGATGAGGTTTTTATCTGTCAGAACATCTCTGCAAACATGCTAATGTTTCTTATGCGGAGCTTACTGCCTCAGCTTCCCAGCCACAATATTATTCCTGCATGTCTGCTTGCAAATCAAGGATTTCTTTGAGGATACTGGGGGGATGGTGGTGGTGGTGTATGTTTGTTTGTTTGTCTGTCTGCTGCCCACAATGTTGCTATGGTTTCTTATTTCATCAGCCATTGCTTTCGCAGAACAGTCTTTTCCCTGGTGTTGACAGCAGTATAGGGCCCTGTCACACTAAGAAAAGAGAATACGGTCTACATAAGTCTGCATAAACATATTATGAGGTTATTTGGCCCACCAGTCAAGTTTATTTTTGAGTGCATTTTCATGGGCCCAGCATTAGAAGAAGGTAATAAATGGATCTGACCTGAAGGCTGACATCTATCCACTCGGCACTCATGGCAGACGCAGCAACAGCACTGGCTTCCACTTTACACCTGGGCTTGAACTCCAGCTCTGCAGGGGTATGGCACCATCCTAAAGACCCTGAATTTTCTGTCCTTGGTACTGATAATTAGCAAGTTTGAGCGGCAGGTGAGGATTCATGAGGCAGAATCTGAACTCAGTTAGCCATTTGCTTAATTTGAATTATTATTGAAGTCTTCAGTAGCTGTTTTAGTTGATTCCCACCAGCAGCACCATGGCACCGATGTGCTCTTCGCTTTACACCTGTCAGTGATGTGCCTGACTCCAGTTTCACGTTGTGACTTGTCATACAAATACGTTCCTTTCAGCCAAGCTAGTTATGAACCTGGAAATTATTCCAGAAGGGAAAACATTATGAGTTTCATCTAAGGCTGAAACTGCCTTAGGCAAGGAGTATTTGTTAGTGAGAGAACGGAGAAGAAGTCCTTTTATTCTTAGTCAGGTAAATTACATTATGGTTAACACTGCTGCCCAAATAATTGTGCAAAAACTTACATTAGGACATTAATAGCAATGACACATCAGTTCTGAATTACTAAAAACTCTTACCCAAAGTTAATGTAGTACAGTAATATTCAGACCACGTCATCCAGATGTGTTTTTCAATTGTGCTACTAGAATTATCTTAAGGTATCTCGCTGACAAGTGCTAGACCAAAATATAATTAATTGTTAGGGTTCTTTCACAAATCAGTAAGCAAACTGAGGTATCATTACCTGACAGAACGTCTACCCTGAGCAGCATATAACCATTCAGTTTTTCAGTCCACCTAGTTGCCTTATCAGTGTCTCTTACCACAGCAGAAATTGTAGGGATTTTTAAACTCTGAAACATCTTATTTATTCTTGGAGTGAATAATTTCATTTACATGGTATAATGCCTGGTATGTGTGATATGGTATTTGCAAATCTCTGTATCTCAAATGATACTGATGTGTAATTAGAAGTTTCTTGGCATCTAATGTGAAGATTGTCCCCTCCCTGACTAATTTTAGTGACTATTATAATTTTCTATGTGTATTGTCAACAGCAAAAAAATGTCCATACAGAAGTACCAAATGTGACAAGCATGGAGAGGAAAACACTCATTTGTATTAGCTCTTAGGCACCTTTCCAAGCAAAAGGCCTGATTTCACCTTGCTCCAATTTAAACTGCTGCATTTAATAACACCCAGTGAAGACAGAACTGCATCTCACCTATTTCAGACAAAGGTATCCTAATAAATAATTTTTCTAAAGCATTTTGGAAGTCACTCAGACTTTTCCTTAAACACTCAAATGAGTTTTATAACATGATAGCCTTAGTAACATTTGTTGTAGACCTCATATGCAAGTATTTTTAGATTTGTTTCATTCTGTCAGCATATGAAATCAGATGTAGGGTGGTCTTTTTCTGCAGTAGTTTGCAATAAGAAACTTGGAAGAGTACAGAAGAAAATCTGGAATATGCGTTATTGACTATAAATAGAAAATATATTTGTCAGCTTTATTATTATTATTATTATTATTATTATTATTATTATTATTATTATTATTATTATTATTATTATTATTATTTCATCTATGTTGTTGCTAAAATTAATTAAAACTATTAAAATGACCGTTTGAAGGAAGTGAAAGGGAGGTTTTGTTTTGGAGGGTATTTGGGTAGGGTTTCTTACTAAGTTCCACAGCAGTGGCAGTGCCCTTCAGTGCACATTTGTATACATCTGATACTCTGGGTAGGCCAAGAGGGGGCTGTAATATTAGCCCAGGGTCTGACACAGGTAAAGAAATTGTCCAGAATTATTTTGTTGCTCCTTGGTGTTGTCATTTAAGACAGGAATGGTGATTTACCCGCCCTTTACTGTCCTGCGCTCTACAGATTGGTCCACAATTAACTCGTTACTTGTATCTTGTAATAAGGAGGTCTTGATACACAATGATGAATGTATCAGAGCCTTTCTTTTCCTATCAGCGTCCTACATTTTTGCCAACAATAATGAGCTGTCACAGTGTGAGTTCTGGAGACGAGATTAGTGCACGGAAGAATGAGTAAACCTGTACACTAGGAGCATAATTAAATCAAGCAGAACATAATAACAAGCACGTTACAGCAGTTTGACACGAAACAGGGACAAACTTGAACAGGCTGCTAAATTGCTTACATACACAAAACGGAGCTTCGCTGTTACAGTTTAAAGATTAGCAGTCTTGGTGGTACCATGTTCATTATCGCCCAACTTTGTGTAGCTCGGTTTCCCTGCGTGCTCTGTTAACACAGAATACGAAGCGTAAGCCCAGTGCTCTGTTTTCCACACACGATGCTTTTTGACGGCACAGTGTTTACATCAGAGCAGCGGGAATTGCATCAGCACGGTTTTGAAAATTGGCTTGAAGTGTAGCGGCAAGCAGGTATGGCTCTAAGGTACGTAATCTGCTTCTGTAGGAGGAGAGGAGAAGCTGGGTGACTGATACCTCTCTAAAAAAAGCCCACTCAAGTTTCTTCCGCATTCCAGACAGCAGTGGAAGAGAGAAATTCAAGGTTAGCACTGGGCCCCAGAGTGGTGATTGCTTTGTAATGGAAAAAACTCAATTACGTGAAATATTAGACCTGTCTCTCTGTCTTAGCTCTCCACAATCTATTTAGGGATAGTCAGGAAAAAAAATGAAACTTCTCAACAGATGCCTGGCTGCCTGGGTACAGAGAGGAAAACCATAATTTGTCTGTAATCCCTAATGCAAACAGTTGTTCATTAAGAAACGAAACTAATGTAATCTTGATGATTTGCTTGGATTTCTACTCTATCACGGCGTTTTGTACAGCTGGCAGGCTAATGTAATTTTACTTAGAAACCCAAAGCAATCTGGTACTCAGACAACACCATGTAGATTTAGGTAAATTTGGGGCTCAGATTAGCATAATACTAACTAATCATGAATATCATTTGCATTAATTAGAGTATTGGGGAAAGATTGTTTTTAAATGAAAGAAAATTGAAAGAAAGATTAAGGGCAAGGGCTTACAAACCTAGTTTTGCTTTATGCAAGAATATAACAGATGATTTCTGCTATAATGCCTAATATTTTAATGTGTAAGTATTAATTAGAGTATCAGCAAAAGATTGTTTCTAATTGGAAGAAAACTGAAAGAGAGATTAAGGGCAGAGTTTATGAATCTGCTTTTGCTTGATGCCAGTATGTAGCAGATGATTTCTCCTATAATGCCAAAAAGCTTAATCTGTAAAGGATAGGGTGACTAATACACTACACAGAAGAGACACTACAAGGATTTTTCTTACAAATTAGGTTTATTTCATGCTAAAAGGAAAGTACACATTATATGAATATGTCCATGATATTGCTAACAAAATTCAACTGGTTGGGTAGAAAAAAATTACCTTTGAAGACATATGCTATGATCTAAAATGTGATTGACCCTCTGTTTTAGCATTTGGTATAACTGGTTTCTTAATAATTACAGTATTTCTAGGTTATCTGAGTGCTTTATTTTAAAAAAAAAAAAAAAGAAGGTTGAATGTCTATGCATTAGACTATGTAACAAATATAGTCTGAGGTGCTCCCTATCATAAAGCTATGATCCTGATATGTGACAGCTCTCTTCCCTATGTTGCTCTGGTCACTCAAGGCTTTGGGAGCAGATTTTATGTCTATTTTAAATATCAAATTAAGAAAACATTTACCAGGTGTGCCTTAGCCTACAAATATTTCCAAGACTTCCCTGTATGCTAATTATTACTATTTGTTACTGTAATACAGTACTGTTTTAAGTATTATGACGGTATACAATTTCTTTAGCAGCACCAAAGACTTCTTGGTTAGGCAGTGCAGTTTCAAAATAATGCCTTGTTGGTCACTGAAATTCAAGGAAAACTGATTTTAATGTGTGTAGTAGCAGGTCTAATTTGGAAGAGTATAGGCATATTATACAGTGGGGCAGTGTTTTGTGTATCCCTCACACATATTGCCTGTTCTTGTAGGACCAATAATTATGACATCTGTTCATTTGGAGGCATAATCCAAAATTTGAATCAATTTTGTCTGTGGCTAAACTCTGGAACTTGTCTTTCATTTGAGTGATTTTATGTCATCAGGCATTGAAAAACTTTTATCAGTACACTACCACACTTCTCTCTCCTAGGGGAAAATGCTTTTGCATACATACTGTGTGTGCGAAGAGGGAAGGATGAAAGACAGCCAAAAGTTGTGTTGTGGAGGGAGGATGGAAATCACTCTGGTCTTTCTCAGCGTGGCCTGTGAGGCTTTTCAGTGTTTTTACAGTAGAGGCTGAGAAGACTTTGTGCTTCTGTCAGTGATTTGAACTTCTGCACTGATGTCTTCTGTGAGATAAAAATGTGAGGTCAACAATAGCAGCTGGACAGCTTGAGAGATCTTCTCAGCCTTCTCAGGTGTCAGACCATGAGACGGCATCAAAGCAGAACAACCTTCAGTGTGATGTGACTACTTTATGAAAAGCAGTGAAATGAGTTTAGTAAGGTCTCATGTTACTGAGAAAGTGTTCAGGCTATATTCTGAAAACATTTTCATTTTCTCAAGGCTGCTGCTTCTCAAGCTTAAATAGTGTGCACTGCTGTAGGTTAATTTTGCCTTCCAAACAATGCCTCATGAGAAATCCAACATGTCAGTCCACCCAATCTTTTGTGGATGTGTTTGAAAGTACTGCAGAGTGCTCAGGCATTTAGTGGCTGGAGACCCTTTTTTTTTCCTTTTCACACAAAGCCTATTCTGAGATTGCTAGCATTTAATTTTAAATGAATCTTCCTTTGCATGATGATCTCCCATATTAGAGAAATTGGATGATGTCTGGTGAAATTCAATATATAACTATTTCCCCAAAGCATAACTCAATAAAGAAAAGATAGGCATGTTTAATAACGTCATATAGCAGTAGGGCTTGTATTCGATAATCTCCCTGTTCCTGCAGACAGCCCAAACATACTGATTTTCAAAGTACTTTAATGATGAGGGCAAATATTCAAGAAAATATACTTTTCAACAGGAAGAAGGATAAGAGACTGTCATTTAAGGGAAGGAATGCTTGAGTGCATCTCCTAAACTTTTTGACTGAAAGGAGAAAATATAAGTCTTTCATCAGAGAAATCAGGACAGTACACCTACAGAATATTGCTCTAAGTTGTCATTATAGGGACATCCACAACGTACATGGCAACATAGTGTAAAAGGCATTAAACGTAATCAAGCTGTCTCTGAATAAGGAGCAGGTTAATTTATCATGTGCTAAGCTCTCTCTTTCACACTAATTTTTCTTAGAGTGACTCTCATGGAGTGTATCCCTCTGCCCAGTGTTGCAGTG
>VYXH01012054.1:591245-603445 GCA_013397275.1 Burhinus bistriatus
GGCTGAAGCACAAGAATATGCATGCCCTCTAGCCAAGAAATCTGGGCACTATTGCTGAATCTAAATTCATTAGCAGTCCTACTTTGTGCTGAATCCTCCTGCCAGGCAGGAAAAATGTCATAAAACATCTTGGCCTAACCGCTAATAAATGCACACAGAATANCATTCTACTGTATTCTATTATGAAGAACTAAAGTAGCACTCAGTGAGATAAGATACATTTATGAGACATACACAAAAATAGTGTTTGACATGCTATGCAATTAAGCGATAGAACTCATTGTTAAAGGATATTATTTGACAAATATTCACAAATTAGTAAGCTTGCTGGGTTTAGCAGTGAAATAAGCAGTAAGATGAGCAGCAAGCCTCCAGTTCAGAAAAGTTTCTTTATATTATTATCACAGACTTTAGGTACATTATAGTTCTGTGAAACTAGCTTTATAGGCAGAGAGAGGTTCATCTTGCAAATGGATATTTTGTTCATCCTTTTATTTGTCTTACCCGCTCTTAGAATTATTTTCTAAATTTCACTTTATAGTTAACAAGTGGCCTGTGTCCCACTCTTTTTGCTAACTCTTCTGCTAGCTAGATTTACACTAACAGTTCTCTCATCTTTCAAGCAATTAGTGAGGGAGAGAGAGAGACCTTTCTCTGAAGCCTAAATACGTAAGGAAAAAAAGCATCTAACAGCAACACAAACAAAAACAATTAAAAATTTGAAAAGTAAAATAGTTTTGAAGGTCTTACGCTGGAAAAAACTGAGGATTTTATATTGCAGCCAGTCAAACCTAACCTACATCCTATGTCAAAGCTAGTGAAATGCTGACTTAATTCAGAGGTAAATCTGATTAAACCAGTATAGTTATATCAGTGCCAATGTCTTAAAGAGAACTAAATCCAGCTCCTGCTAGTATATGAAACATACTGCGCCGATGCGTATGTGAGAGATGCAGAGTTTGAAGATGCTGTGCTCTGAGGTAAAAAGGTCCTGTAGCTCTGAGGAAGCAGCACGGGAACCAGAAGCCCAAAGTGCCATGTTCTGTTTTGCTGCAAAACTCCTCTGCTACAAAAACCTTTTAGCTTGTCTGCACCTTGTTTTCTTCAAGTATGAAATCTGGATTTACCATTTTCGTGGAGGGACAGGTGGACTGTGTGGCTGGATGCAGTAGAGACTGGAAAGGGCTGAAGAACTGAAACACTGAAAAGATGAAAAACAGGGTCCTAGCTATGCTGTGTTCACCTGATGTGAACAAAAAGCCACTTTTCTTCTAATTTATGCTCTTATCTGTAAGCCTAGTACTATGTATATAAATTAAGTTACTTTTGGACCTTACTGCCATTCTCAAACATGCTGATGAGACCATCCCTCCAGGATGGAGAGAAGAGCAGGCCAGGCACATTGTCAGTGGCACCGTACAGTTTCTTACTATTTCATGAAGAGCAGAGGCTTGGACTCTCTTTCCTTGCTGTGCACGTAGCCTCTGCCACTCCAGCTGGAATGGCAGATATTTCTTGCCAGCAAAGTTTGATACAAACAGTATGTTTTGGTCTCAGTACCACAAGAGGTGTATGCGAGGCACTATTTCAGAATGCTGCCCTGGGGCTGGCACCAGAATTAGGCTGGGGTGGGGTACTCGCCAGCTGCTCAGTGGATGCAGCATCAGCAGTAGTGTACTCTGGCAGTTCAGCAGCAGGACCGGTCACATTTGCGATCAGAGTGCTTCTGCATCTCAGTTGTGTTATCCCAATTGCAATTGCTCCCTCTTTGATAATTGCTCATGGAAAAAATTAATAAAATTGAGTTTTGGGCTGCACTGTGAAATTCCACAGTCCCAGCCCCTTATGCATGGAAAAAGAAGGGCATTTTATCTTAAATCATGCTTTCTTGTTCTCCTGCTTTATATGTGCTCTCTGCAATTTCTTGTCTCATCCAGATAATTAATAAGGGCCCTATTATTCTAATAGCTAATTGCCATGAAAAAGGAGAGTATTATTATTCCCCTCTTACAGGAGAGGCTTGATATTCACAGAGAAATTCCAATTTTATAACTTCTGCTCTTTTCTCAAGAGAGAAAATTATAAAGGAATTCCTTCATTAAATACAAACAAAGAAATTTCAGAGAATTCAACTCCTATAGCCATCACTACCCTTCTAGAGAAAAGGCTTCTATTCGTATAGGTAGTAAAAAAAACCCTGAAAGCAACAAAGACAGTATTGACTCAGTTATATCAAGTGTCCTCAGATCAGGTATCTGATGGCCTGTTCCAGGGACCTTCTGATTTTATCACAAAAGTTATCCTATTTTTTTGACTAATGTTTTTTATCAGCATGCTAGACAGGATGTAATTATCTTATCTTTTTTGTCTGCACAACAGCACAAGCGTATTGTTATTGTGTACATAAGTGTGAATGAACTGCACATTAAATGGCTGCAAATTAAATTAAATTCTCTTAAATGCTAGGAATGACTTCACATGTGTCTTTTTGCTTAGCAAATAGCATAGGGACAACCTAAAGCATTCACAGATAAACAAAAAACATGCCTTATTTCAGATGTTTGTTTTATTAAATTATGTCGAGGGCATAGCAGAGGTTTTGGAACACAACTGAAAGAAAATAGGCTCTTGTAGGCTATTGTCAGCAACTCCTTTGATTAAGGAAAAACATATGTTTGCATGGCTAACGTCATGTGTAGCTTTTTTATCCATAGAAGAGATATAGGTTAGGTAACAGTAGCAGGAGCTCGAACCCAGCAGTTTGTCAAAATCTCTCAGATCTGATTTCCCAGAGCTCCTGCTGATTCAGAAAGTGTAATCTCACAGTTTATTCCTTTACAGTAGAGCTGCCAACCAATTTCTGATGTAGCACCATTATGCTAAGACTTGTAGTGAGCCTACAAACAAGTAAAAGCCATCAGTGATGGCAGCTCATAATTGCTTCCTATTCACTCATTTTGAACATATCTGTGCATCTGGGCGCTGAGGTGCTTGCTCTCAACTTCACTGCGCCTCTGAAGCCATTGTGACCTAAAACATCAACAATCAGAAAAGGTATGTAAAAGTCACTCATCTATGTTGCACATCTAGAAAACTGTCAGAACTCCTACAGACAGAGGAAGTAATTCCTCCAAGGCAAAGTCAGAGAAAAACCTGCTGTGATGCCTATGGTGATAGAAGAGGAGCAAGTATGGTTTGAGGATGAAAGAAGATCCATAACAGGAGAAGGCTGAGTGCAGTGACCCAGGACGTTTCTCTCAGTCCTGTTTTCCTAGTAATCTTTCTGCAACTAACCCCCTTTTTAACCCAAATGAATGGATGTTTAAACTGTATTGCCCAGAGTTTCAGGGAAACAGCCATTTGTTCCTTACTCATCTTCTTGTTTGTTTCTCTGCTGATGAGATTATACTCATTAATCTACCCTGGATTGAGGAAGGGATCAATATACTCTGTTGAACAGTAAACTCGTTCGTTCACTGTAGGTGAAATACAGTAAAGTCCTCATCTAGTAGTAACAACTAAGTGATGCTATATAGCTACTAGTTCTAGTTGGCAAACATAAAAAAATAATGTCATTCTTTGTTAATCTGTGAAATACAAACCATTGCCCTTGTGTTTCTAGGCAGAGGAGTACAGAACTGGGGGCTTCCAAACCCTCTGCCTTCAGACTGGGCGTGAGGTTAGAAAAATTTCTTTGTGTTGAAACAACCCTCTTTTAGCATTGATAATCTGTGATCTTTGGTGGGATGACTTAAACTTGGATCTGATAATATACCACTGAGCTACAAACGCATTTTCTGCCCCAAAGGTACAAGGGAGGGAGGAATTGTTCCAAATCTTCTGAAAGTCTTCACCACCAAATCTCCCAGGATGTGACTGACACAAAACCTCTCAGTGAAGTTAATTCAAATAGTTACAGAGTTGCTAATCCTGTGCATTTTAAATAGAAATTCTTTCAAGTTTAAGGCAGTGGCAACTTCAAGAAACATTGCAGATTTCAAGATTTGTAGTTATTAGTGGCGAAGTTGACAACACGGTAAGCCAACTCTTGCATTTGGCAAAGCTAAGATGTGCAGTCCTCAACTGTAACCCCAGGGATAACCCCAAAAAGGGCCACTGGTTGAAAAAGGTATTAACTAAGGTAGCATCTTACACAGTTGCCTCAAAAGTATAGAAATGTCAACTAAAATTACAAGCTGCTGACTGGTTGTCATACTGTCCTTCATTACTTTGTTCCTAATTAATTTCTGTGAAAGGCAAGCCAGGAACTGTATATTATACCTAGGAGTTAAGAGATGATCATGACTATGTACACAGAGACAGTATCTTCCCTCAGTACAGCTGAGTTAGGTGATTGCCTGAGAAAGTCTCTAGCCTCAGGGTCTATGATAAACTTGCAGTACTGACTTCTGAAAAATTACAAAAAACCACTCCAAATATCCACAATATGAGAGGTTTTCTTAAAGTGTGCTTGTTTAGCTGTGTTTAATGCATCTACAAAACTGCAGGCCCATTCTTTGGACCATATTCAGTATCACGCTTCCCACTTATTGCCTTCTTCCACGTCATCAAGCAGACCTTAACCTCACTCTCTGTCTGTGTCCTATGTGAATTTATACCTGGTTGTTTCTTCCCATCCCCCATCCATATCATTTCAGTGCTGCTGGGCATATTTTCCTGCAACTTTTCTGTCTGCCTCCTGCTCCTATTTCTTGTCTCCGTCCTTCATGTACACCTCCCACACTGATCTCCGCATGCTATCTCTTCCAGGTGTCTGTTTCCTGGCCTGCTGTGGCCAGGGTCCTTCCTCGTATCTCTTCTTGCTGTAAGTCATCATGGTGAACGTAGGTTCCCCTCAAGAAAGCTGTATACCAAATGGCCGTCCTCTTTTCTCTGTGCAGAAAATAGAGAGAGTTCTCCTCAGCTGAATGGCTGCTTAGCTGGTAATATGAAGCTGAGGCTATAGGTAACGAGCACAGAACTTCATGTTTGAAAGTATAAAGCTGAAATTCATGAGAAACATTTAGCATGTGTTTTGCAATTGCAATAAAAGTGCAAACTGGTAGGTACGTTGCCTCTGCCAAACAGTGAGGATTCAGTGAATTTTTCTTGGTAGGCTACTTGGGAGTGATTCAAGACAGGATCAAGACATTAAGGAATGCCCAGGGTCCAAAAGCCTTTAGAAAAGCTGGGGAAAAAAAGTTTGGCCAGGAAGTCAGAAGAAACATTTGTGCAAGGTAAAGGAAATAAGCTTGTCAGGGAATGAGATTGGGACAAATAGGTGTCTTGGATATTTTGCTGTGAAAGCCTATAAGTTAAGGTTACAAACATACTTTCTGTTTTTTGCTCATAGCCTTTGTACCCTGGATGTGGTAGCTGAATTGCTAAATTATTTTTCTACTGGGAGGGAATCAGAAGTGAAAGTTTCATCTTTCCCTCTGTAAGAACAAATGCCTGTTTTTTGGGCTGACACAGAGAGCAAGATACTAAACTAAGCTCCTGCCAACTTAATCAAACGTGGAAAGAACATAATTTGCCTGCTGTAAAACAAAAGAAAATAAATAACACCATAGATTCTGTCTGGAGATGTCCTCTTGCTATACCCCTCTGCTATTTGCTTTGGTTTCCCATTATCCTGTTTCTCAGAGGAATGCTTCGCAGCAACTGTTGTATCCCACCTTCCTGTACTACTTACAGAACGGTCCCTATTTCCAACCACAATTGTCAGGCATTTATAATGCAGCTGCAAAAACTCTCTTGTGGTTGAACTGTAGGAAAGAAGGTATCTGAGGAAAGCAAATATGTTTCCATTTTGAATACAAAGGCCTTCTACTTGTGGTGCAATCAGTTCTGCCTAGATGTTAAAAATTTCGTGCTATTACTCGAAAGTGAAAGGATGGGGTTTTTTTATATCTCACACAACTTCTCCTCAAGTCACCAGCTTAGTCCGTTTCAGTGGCCCTATGTGTATGTCTTCTGTAAAATACCAAGATGGCTGCAAAATCTGGGCTGCTTCTGGAAATTGCATTTCAGTCCTCACTTGTGAATAATCTGCGTTTATGTGAACAGTCATGCTTCCGTGTCTTACCTGAAAGGCCACAGGATTAGCAACAGTAGAGTGCTATGGGATTTGTCAGACTAAAACATTTAACAAGACTTTCTTATTAGTAGGCTACATCTTTCATAGTGCCTTTAAACAAAATTACCTTTGAAAAATCCAGACAGGCAGGTTTTAAGAAGTAGTGAATTAGAAATATTGTTTTGCTGTTGTCACAGTTATCTTAGTCGTCTGCTTCGCAAAGATTTACTCCTACAAACTGCTCTGAATTTAGGAGTGCAAAGAAATACTACTATTAAAAAAAAAGCCTCTTTGTGTTTCATACCAAAAAAACCCCAAACCCCCAACTAGTAAGTAAAGTAGTAAACACTAGTAAATAAGAAAGGATGCTTGCAAATACTAAATGAATGAGTCACTGAGTCATCTTGATACAGTTCGTTGAAGTAAATGGCATATCCTTGGCATGAGGTGGTGGCATCTCTGAATACGACAATGATTTGACTTTTTATGATAGTGCAGTACTTCTGCTGTATGAGACCATTTTTTCGCAGTAGCAATAAAGCCTTTGACTCTTTCACAGAAGTCATTTGTTACCTGCTTACGCATATGCAAATCTGAAGCTGCAGGCATTTGAAAACAACTGTGTAGTAAGCTGGAAACAAGCAAAGCTTTGGACTTAATCTGCTTTTTATTTTTTTTCCTCTGCTCAGTGGACAGTCATCTTTGCCTAGAGATCACTTTGCTATTTCAGGCTCCTAGCAACTGTTTTGGACCTTTCTGGAATCACTCTGCAGGCAATTCTGTTTACCTGGCTCATTGCTATAATCTTGGTCTATCAGTAGATTAGACTAACAATCTCCATCTTTTTTACGACCAATGTGGCGAACTGCTAGATGAAAATACTGCCAAGGCTCAGACCTTTCTGGGTTTGTGGTTGTTAACAGATTGCTGTTCCCAGAGCTGGTGCAGCGCCGAGGCCTCTGCAGGGGATGGGCAGGCCGTCAGGAGGAGGAGAGGCACGCACGCCTGTGGATGCAACAGGCCGGTCTTCATTTCACTATGCAATGCTCACCAGGGCTTTTATCCCTGCAGACTGTGGGCTTACGCATCCTTCTAAATGCAGCTAAGACCGTCCTAGGCTGGCTGAAGCTATATGTATATGTGTGCATACATACACACAGAAGTGAGCACAAACACAGAGGAGCATACAAGTGGGCTAATAACCATATGAAGTGGTGAACAGCAAGAACTCTGGATGTGGATCTGAGCTGATGTCCAGATTGAGCATTTGAACATCTAGATCATCTAAGAGCTGTCTTTACAGAGATATTCTATATCTCTGTCTGTAAAGACAAATATATGTATATGTGTGTGTGTGTGTGTATGTATATTTGTGAAGGTATATGCAAATATATGTGCATATATGTATACTACACACATATGTGTATATGTATATACAGGGATGTATACATATATATATGTGTATATATGTGTACATGTATATACAGGGATGTGTACATGTATGTATATGTATATGTATATACAGGGATGTATACATATATGTATGTATATATATGTGCCTCTACACACGAGAGAGAGGAAGAGCTTAGGTTTCTAAAAACATGTATTTGTGACTAAATATACAATGCCTGTGCTGATCCTTGAACTTCTTTTCATAAAGATGTACAGCCCAGCGTGAATGAGGAAACAGAACTTGCCTTTCTGCATCACGCTGTTTGGAGAAATGCTCCTGTGTCTATTGCTTGTTATAGTCAGCTGCTCAGAGTTTTTTACATGCCATAAAATGGAGACTTCTGATCCTTGCCACAGAACTTGTGAAAGTTTTGTTTACTAAGTGAGATCTTTGGGAGGATGATAATTAAGTATCCTTGCATGTTTGCTGCCTAGTTTAATTACTGTGCCTTTGCTTAAATGAGTCCAGGTGATTTGCTTCTTGCCATATAAGCCTCGTTAAGAAAAGAATAACTAATTGGAACCTCATGGTTTTTTCATTCAGTTTTTGTTCTCAGAATTTGTTTAAAGGGGTGAGGGGGAGGGAAGGAACCTGGAGCTGGGAGAGATCCAGGTGCCCCACCTGTGTTTTCCAGTAATAAATCACAGACCAGCAGACTCAGGGAGGGTGGAAGGGACTGCAGGTTCCTCAAGGCAGGCTCAGCGGTGGGCTCAGGCCAGGCTGCTCAGGGCTTCATCCAGCCAGGGTGTGGAACCCCCCAAGGTTGGAGATAGCCCAACCTCCCTGGGACCTGGCCCCACGGCTGGGCTGTCCTCATGGGGAAAAGACTTCTCTTTATCTCCAGCCTGAGACTCTCGTGTTTCAGCTTGTGCTGCTGCCTGTCACCCTCTCACCCTGCGCCGCTTTGAAGAGCCCAGCTGTGTGTCCTCCATCCCTCCCATCTGTGCCAGGGATGCCATTGGATGCCCCAAAGCCATCCCTCCTCCCAGTTGAACCAGCCTTAGTCCTGCAGCCTCTCCTCATAGGGCAAGGGCTCTTGTGACCTCTCTGTACCTCCAGCCACTTTGTGGGTGTCCTTCCTGTATTGTGCAGCCAAAACCAGGCACAGACCATCTAATGAAACCACAACCTTCTCTTCATTCTGTTTAACTCCTCCCATATGCTTTAACCAAAACGTTTAACATGCAAAAGCGTATTATGCTGTTTCTTCTTCTCTCTTATCTTTGTTTCATGTGTATATGTTTGTTAGCGTTTCCTCAAATCTTGTCCATCTGTAAGCACCAAAGAATTCATGTGGAGCAGTCGGTTAGGCAGGCAGTCTTGCAGGACTTAGTGGGAATTCCACAAGTGTTAGTTCTGTAGTTTCATAAATCTGGCAACTTTAGGCGGATTCAGAGGTCTCTGAAGATGAATATGCATTTTTTCTCTTTTGAGTCTGTCATTTCCCAGATATTTTCCTCCTTCATCTTTTTGTTTGATTCATCAGAGATTGTTCCTTTGAATATTTCCTTCCAAGCACTCATTCTCTCTCTGTTTGCCCTGGGAACAATTTACTTGTACTGTAAGTCTCATGTTCCAAGCCAGGTCTTGAGGGTGATCAAGTGTGGTCTTGAGGCCAAAGGATGAATTCAAAAAAGAAAGGAAGATCATGAATGAGGCAAGGACTGAAGGCAAACAGAGGGTTTTTTCATAGTGTCTGTACAGATGTATCTAAAAAATTCACAGGCTTTTTTTGGGGGGGCGAGGGAGAAAAGAATCCAAAACATCAAGGAAAGGTTAGGCAGTTTAGATTCTGATGTAGCCAAGAAGTGTTACATCATGCCATCACAGTTCAACTGACTGATGTTTTCCACCAGAAGAATGGGAAACGAAGTAATATATTAGCATTCTGCAAGTAGAAGTAGCAGAACAGATTGTGTTTCAGGAAGGATGTCAAGTGTGGTGAGAAGAGAAAACAGGCTTTACGCTCATCTTTCACTAGAAAGAGCAAAATAAAGCTGACACAGCCTTTCTTACCCTGGTAAAAAGTCTGGTTGACTTTTCTCCCCCATGGGAGCTGTTCAGTAAATGGAAAATGTCAGGATGCTCCTCTAGTCATCTTTCTGGGAGCTGAGAAGGGTGAAAAGAAAACAAATCAACACCCTTTCTGTGGAGGGGCCTTAAAGCCCCATGTTTTCATGGTCTTCACTTAGGCTGCTGTGCAACTGTGTCATCAGTGAAAATTAATGGGAACGATGGATGCTTCTGTGGCAGGTAAACTGGTGGAGGTAAACTGGAAGAAAGGTAAGGAGGTTTCATCTAGCAGTAATGTTCTTCAGAACTTTCTGATAGGTAAAATGGAATATTTAAAAGATGCATTCAGAAGATTTGGTGAACCTTAAAGTAAAGATTTGCAAGGACAGACAAAGCTAGAATTTTGCAGTTGTTCAACATAAAGTTTGGCAGAAGAAACTGAGATTTTAAACTAAGCTGTATGTGAACATTAATAGAATTCTTTGAATTGAATCATTTTCAAGCAAGGAGGAGATAATATTTGGTCCTGTGGATATTAAAATTATCTTCCTAAGTGCTGGTCGTTGCTGGAGGTGCTATAAAGGTAATCTCTATTAATGAGGCAGGCTATGAAGAGCATTTCATGAGTTGGAAGACTTTCTGAGAAAACATTGAGAATGGAAGAATACTTCTGTTTTCTATAAAATATGAAAGACTAGAAGTCAACTCAACTTCAGCAAAATGTCAACGTAATGAAATTGCTTCAAGTTATCTGAAAGCACAATATTACTCTGTGGATACAAACCATAGGCTTCTCAGAGAAACACTTGACCTAGCACAAAGGGAGTTCTCTATCTTGGAAAGAATATAAAAATGGAAAATGTGATGTTTCCTGTCCAGCAGAGGAGATGGTGAAGTGAAATGAGATTCCTCAAAGAGTGAATGTGGTACTGAAATTTTTTTCTTACCACAGAACAAAGGAATGGCCTAATCCTGCAAAAAATTGACTGTGAGGCCTTCCGTATCAAGCCACAAAATAATCAGCAAAAATATAATAACAGTGAAGTCAAATGGTTAAATGGTCAAATTACAAGGTTGAAACAGAGCTCATGGGCTGAGCAGATCACATGGATGTTGCAGACTTGTTGCCAAACCTTTACTTGCTGAACAAGGAAAGGCAGGTAGAACAAACCAAGTAAGTGGTTGTCACAATGACAATGTCACAATGACACTAATGACACAAACACATCCAATTTTGCTTCTCTCGTACTTCAGCATTCTGTTGCAACTACAGGTCTGCCAGCACTTGAAGGAGTGTGTGTCTGCACAGCATCTGCAGTGCTTTATTTATAACATTCATTAGATATTTACCCCAGGTAGATACCCCAAGAGAATGTACAATAAATATTTCAGTTTGTGTCAAATTTTAGCAATTTTTCATGGCCTCTCCTCATTAAAATACACACACACATACATGCATATACAAACATGCATGCATTGCATGTGCGAAATGGCATATTCCCTTCCCTGTGGATGAATATCAGCTTTGTTTAAACAAATCTGGGCTGACAGATCATTTTCAGCAATTGCAGAATCTTTCTAATATAATTATCTGGTCTTAATGGCATGATATCCTCCATTTTAGTATCTGAAAATACAGAAGAACACTGACCATAGCATAATATGCTAACTTGTTGGCAAATGCTCTCTACACTTCAATGGATTGCCAAACAGCTCTCTGTGTTTGGGTTTACAGACAATAGATGTGACGCACCTCTTTTAAAAATCTTTTTTTTTCCTTATGACTAGGAAGTTTATATTGTGGGGCATTAGGAAATAAAGCAAACTTTCTGTCTTTTTGGCACTTATTTTCTACAGACAATGTCAATGGTTACTAGTACAGAAGTGTTTTTATTAGGTAGCACACGTGCCAGCTGAGCATAGTCTCCTGATGCATGGCACTGTATTTGAGTGATAGTTTCTGCATTGCAAAGACTGTAAGTAGACAATGTAGGAAATGGGTTGCGGACCGCAGAAACTCTACAGAAACAGCATCCTGTATGTTTGGCTATTTTTTCTCATTTATCTATGGGAAAACAAAAGGTTCCGCTCTCTGTGCCCGTGTTAGCTCTCTGCTACCATGCCTATGCAATGAGGGAACAGCTTAGTAGTAGAAACAATTAAAAAAACCCAGTTTTTATGAGGTGTCACAGAATCACAGGGATTGGAAGGGACCTCTGGGGATCATCTAGTCTAACCCCCCTGCCAGAACAGGTTCACTCAGAGCAGGTTGCACAGGATGGCGTCCAGGTGGGTTCTGAATGTCTCCAGAGTCGGAGACTCCACCACCTCTCTGGGCAGCCTGTTCCACTGCTCTGCCACCCTCAAAGGAAAGAAGTTCCTCCTCATGTTTAGATGGAACTTCCTATGGTCAAGTTTGTGCCCATTACTTCTTGTCCTGTCACTGGGCACCAATGAAAAAAGACTGATCCCATCCTCCTGGCACCCTCCCTTTAAGTATTTGTAAGCATTGATGAGATCCCCCCTCTGAGTCTTCTCTTCTCCAGACTAAAAAGACCCAAGTCCCTCAGCCTTTCCTCATAAGAAAGATGTTCCAGCCCCCTAATCATATTTGTAGCCCTCTGCTGTACCCTCTCCAGCAGTTCCCTGTCCTTC
>VYXH01012054.1:603704-636181 GCA_013397275.1 Burhinus bistriatus
CAGTCACGCCATCGTAGAAGGCTATTAGATTAGTCAAACTTGACATCCCCTTGGTGAATCCATGTTGGCTACTTCTGTGTCATGAGGTACTTTCCTCTGGAGCACTCATGCTTGTGCAACAGGACTGTGAGACTTGCAAGTGCTTCTGTTTGATTAAGTGATAACTGATGTCCATATTTATATGAAAAAGTATTTCATCAAAATAATGATGTGCTAGTGATTATTCTTTTACATTTTCCAGTTGGTTTGGCTTATCATTCAATTTGACTCCACTTTCAAGTCCTTTGGCTATATCTCACTCTTCAACTAAACAATTTCAACTTAAAAGACGTTGTACTTCAGTCAGTATTTGGAAGAAAAATTTTGCATCTGTCTTCATGGGAAAACTTTCTTTTCCTGAAGTCAACTAATCTGCTTTAAACCCTAAAAAAAATAATACACTCCTTTTTGTTTCCCGTCTGAACCAGCAGGTCAGATTAAAAGCCCTGGAGATCTGTCAGCCAGCTGATTAAGGGTGAACACTATATATTGCCTTTTCTTGCTAGTATCTGACTTCTAGTTAGAAGACTCAAATTAAGAACATACCTTTTTAAAGACAAAATCCGTTGTCTGAACACAGGCTTGGAAGCAAAGAGCATTTCCTTGCCATATAATGCAATGTAGTGCAGTAATTCCTCAGCTTTCACTGAGTCAGGAAACAGAGTAACTTCATCGGCACGGTATTGTGCCTCGCTAACATGGCGATTCTGCTTCTGAAACCAAAGGTAGTGTTCCCACATGACCTTGGAGTTGTTATTACACATCTATTGTCTATAATTGTACTCTGAAAAAAGGGTTTATTTGCTTACAGCTTGCCTGTGTCAAAATTCCTCAGTCTGATTTGGAGGGATACCAAGTAGGAAAATATTAACTGTTGCAAAGCTGTGTCTGAAGTTCCAACCAGCAGCAGGGTTTAAGCACCTCCAAGTATAATCATATTTGATCCTAAATCAGCAAAAGCTCTAGGTAAAATTGCCCCCTCTGGTTGGTGGTACAAATATTTACTTTTATCTCTCTTGCTGTCCAGGGCAGTTCAGTGCTTAGAACAAATGAAATCTGTGCTTTAGATGTATATAGTGCAGATAATAAATCAGCAGACTGAAAGTTTTCTCTGCCTAAACATGGCTGAAAACTGGTGACTTTTATCACTGTGAATATTTTTATTTTTAAAAAAATTCCATTTTGTGAATTTTTTGCTCTGTAGGTTGCCACTTTCTAGTTACACCTTCTCACAATATAAACAGAGGGTTTTGATTTGCTGCAGTTAGATCTTCTATATATCTTGTCAGCATTTCTTACTGATAACAAGTATACGGATATTTTGCTAAAAGTTTTCTTTTTAACATAAGCAATAGGTCTAACGTGAGTATAAATCTGATTTGTCATTTTAAGACAAAAGAGTCTTAGAGTCCCTCAAGTGGTGACTCACGAGAATTGCAGCAAAATATGAAACCTTGCTTGCAATTTGGAAAGGAGTACAAGCTTTTGCAAGGAACAAAATATTTTGAATGTAAGGACTGACCAGAAGACCAAGACGGCTTGAAATCATGGCTGTTTGCTGTGGAATGTATTTTCTATTTCTTTTAAATAGTGTCATAGTTAGACTGCTACTGTGTAAAGTTATTCATCCCTCCTTCAGAGGCTGTATTCTGGTCTCAGAAGGAAGGGTCTGGTTTTATTTATTAGTGGTAGCATATTATGCCCCAAAATTTTAAGTGGAAGTACTTAAGTTTATCTTTACAGTTAAATTGCATTTCAGAATAAGTTGGAAAGGGGGTGCATGCTCCTCTTCCTCTAAAAGTAACAACTAATTGTGTGCATTTTCACACAAGGTTCACACTTACGACTAATTTTATAAGACTTTGTGTTGTTTCTCTCAGTGAAGCATCTACTAACCACAGAATTTTTTTAAACTGAACTGTGCCCAAAACTTGTCCTTTTGTATTTTTACTGCTGCTTGATATCTTTTAAGGACACCGTACTGTATTATTTTCCTACATAAAAGCTAGCAGGTGGGTCTTGGTGGGAAACTGGTCCAAGGGGGTAGTGCATTTTTGTTTTGCTGTGCTTTCAGTTTGCTGGTGTTGGCTTAGTACCACCGTTCGCCATTACCTTCTTTATAGCTGAAAGCTGATGCCCTGCCTGTGTGCTTCTGAGCAACTGCGGCTATGCACAAGTGAACAAAAGACTGCCTGATGATGCTGAAACCATGCCTTTCTGTCACATGCCTTTCTACACCAGAGAGGGTTTCAGATGAAGTTCTGGATATTTAAGGACTTGTGCAATTACCGTCTGGTAGATTTCTTCACCACAGCTGCTATTCATCCCCTCAAGTCTGTTCTTTCCCGCCTCCGTATTTTAGCATTAATCTCTCCCATAACCCCTCAAATAATTAGTACACAAAAATTAGACAGTGAGGAAATCCAAGGTGCTCTTCAAAGAGAGAATCAGAAACACAGATTTCTCCTGTATACTTAAAAATGGTTTTCCTTCATCTGTACATCACATGTTATGAAGCCTCCACGCATGAATTCAGTAACAGAGTACAGCTGGATCAGAATTGATACAACTGTGTGGTTCACATTGCTTTCATTCACTAAAAATTTTGTTTCTGGTCCTTGGAAGAAAATCTTCCAAAAGTGACTAATATAGTTTGTCACCTGGGAAGAAATCACTCATAGTGTCAGCTATCTTCATGGCTCATTTTAAAATTTTAGGCACACTAGGCACAGTGCACTTCAGTGTTGTAATCTACCTATACGAGACAGAGATCAAAACAAAAAATGAGCTCTTCTGGCTGAAGCTGCTCAAAATTCCCCAGGTTCTCTGTGGAGAAGAGATTCAGGAAAACAAACTCCGCCTCCCCTTGCTGCGTGCTGCATCCCTTGTCCCTCTCCTGGCTAAAGAACTGGCTCTTCCTTGCACACATGCCAAAGGCCACATTTCTCTCTGGGATGTGTGTCTGTGTGCTACTTGCACCGAATACAAACTGAGAACAGGACCTGGCTTTGTGGTCTGGCTCGCACAGCATCTAATTGCAGCCAGGCCCCCGCTGTGACCTCAGTAAGACTTAGCTGACGTATCATGATCCACCTTAAATACATACTTTGGAAATGATAAAAAGTAAGCCAAATCAAAACAAAAAAAGTAAGCCAAAACAAAACCAGAGCGGTGTGTGCACAGGGAGAAATGCAAGGGGAGTTTTTCAGGTAGGCTTTACTAATCTGTGCTGTACTACAACGCATTCTTAATGTTGCTTTCATAATGGCTGCATTTGCACAATGGTGTGAACCTTTCTGCTTTGCAACACTTTTTAACAGGGAAGTTCTGCTTTGCAGAGCTTTGGGGAGTTAATGTGGTTTTTAAACTGTTTTTTTCTGCTTCCCAGTTAATTCATAACATGGATGCCAACATCACAAGTGGAGAGCTATAGCTATTAGCAAAACAGGATACTTTTATGTAATATTTAGCAAAAATGCAGTGGATTTTTAGCAATTCTGTCCACTCCAACAAGATCTCATAGGAAGTTCTCTATAATCAGAGAAACCGGAGGTCTGTTAAACTCGCGAAGATGAAAAGACTTTTAAAAAAATATCTAATGTATGATCGTGGTATTCAATTCACATGGTTCTTCTGTACAGTCTGCTAGGAGGAAGGAAGATCATGTCCAGCCCTTCACAGAATCGGAGTGGCTGACGTTCCTGTTGGAACTGCACTGCATCTTTTTACCCCTGTAACCATATTCGCCAGGTGTTTATTGCAGTGGTACTGAGGAGGCAGTTCTGCCTTTTGGACCGTATGTGCCTTTGAAGTGGGAAAACACTTGGACTGTAATGACAGCCCATGTTACAGTTTTACTGAGCCAAGAGTAGGAATACGTTTACGCGATAGATAGCAATTACTTCAGAGAGACAATCACCGTCTGCTGAAGCCCTTAGTAATGCATGGCTTAAAAAGATAATGCAACCTTATTGTCTAACCATATCTTCCTTACAACTGTAAGCAGAAGCTGTTGATAGTACAACAAAACTTCGTGTTTTGTCTCAGCCACACGACAAAATTTAAACACAACTTCTTTGCAGTAATAAACTTACATGGTCATAAGAATTTAAAAACTGATGGGTTGACTTTTTTGTCTTCATAACTATCTAAGTAAAATGACTGTCTCAGAAAATGTACTTTCAGTTCACTTTGTATTGCTTTTTTTTGTGGTTGTGCTCTTTCTGTTCCAGAAACAAAAAATGTGGAAGGATGTCCACTTCATTTTTTCCTTCTGATACTGCAGGAGAGGACTCTTGCAGAATGTTGAGACTAGAGAGAGTGGAACAGCTTCAGAACAAGAGGAAACCTTTGCTCTTAACTTTATATTTGATGGCCAGTGCTATTTATTGCCATAAATTCTGTCATAAGCACCTTCTTAAAAGAAATATTTTGTCAGAGAATAAGAAATAATTCAGGGCAAGGAGATCTCTAGAGTTCTTAATAAATGTTAGAGGACTTGACATCAGTGCTGATAATTCATAACTTCAGTCACTGGGTTTGAGTTGTTGCGCTGCGTATTTTGTTTGTTTCTTTCAGTTTCAAATGGGGATTTTACAGATGAGCATGGAGCCATAGAGTATGGATGGGGGAGATTTAATCAGTGCACACGGGAATGTACTATTCCACCAGATTGCAATTATTAGACCATTTCCACTTTCTTAAGAAGATCTTACTCTCAATTATTTGCTAGCAAATAAATGAGTAAACTAATAATAATGCTGGGGTCTTAGTCTTGCTTCCGTAATAGATGGCTCAGAAGAGATCCTTTGTAATTCAGTCTCAATACCATATGTCTCTGTTGACATTAAAGTGCTTAGTTCCAAATGAGTTGGCTTCATTCAAGCATCTTAATTCAAGAGTGGATGATTAGATCTCAAGCTAAAAACCTATTAGGATGTAAGCACTTATGTTGCTGAAAGGTATTAAAGGAACAGCATAGTGTAGTTGCAGATAAATCCTCTGTATCTAGTACTGATTGGTTAAACCTTGTTTACTCTTCAAACAACATTAAAAACTAGCTTAAAAGTTCAAAGTTGAATGTCACATAAGTAAACCTCCAGGATACTTTATGTGAAAATAAATTTTGACGGCTTTTTGAGAGACAGGGAAGCTCAGATATGAGAATCTGACATTCTGTGAGCAGAAATAACATAAGATGCTTTACAGAGCACACAGACACTTTATCTTTTAGAACTGGAAAGTGTGTTTTTTACATTAGTCAGTAAAGCATGGCAAGAATAATAAGCAATTCCAAAGAACTTTATTCAGTCATTCCTTGGCATGGTAACTAGCATTTTTAATAATCCTGCAAGCTGTGTATTTTACTTTATTTTTCATCTGTATAGCAGTGCAAATTATGTCATGAACAAAAAAAAAAAAATCCACTCCTTGTGTTAAGTGAAAAGAATTATTGTCCGATTCCTTACTGAATAAAACTCAAATACTGAAAGTAAAAATTGCTGTTTTGGGGGAGTGATTTATGGCACAATTTAATTCTGTATGTGACCCAGGCCACTGTAAATTTATTTTCCGACTTACGTCTTTTGCCTCCAGCCATATAACAGAAATAGCAGAAGAAAATGAATATACGTGACCTTTAAATCTTACATAAATACTATTTTATAAAATATTTAATACAAATAACAAAAATAATAGCTGAATTTCAGAACCAGTCCTGTGATTTGTGGGATATAATTTGGTTACTTTTTTGAGTGCCTGGCTTTGGCCGTGTCTCCAAAAAGGGTTGCAGGATAAGATTTTCAAGAAGCAACTACTCCATAATGGTCTGAGTAACTATGTGAGTACTCACACTTTGCCAGTGATCACATTCCCTGCAGTAATGCAGTATACGTTTAAAAAATTGATGGGTGTGTGCTATTGCCATCTAAAATGAAATTAAACTACTTCATGATGGATTACCTTTGCATACATATGGCAATCTTTTAGGGACTATAACTTAGGGTGAAAAATTAAAAAAAAGTGTGACAAATCTGATCAAAAGTTCAATGACTCGCTTTGGGTTTGTCTTGATGGTACTCACTTGCTGATGGCAGTTTATGTGGTGCTGACTTGTCCTCATTCGCTGCTACAAAAATGGCATCCAGAACCCTGGAGAAGGTGGTGAACTCACCACTGTCATACACACTGCTGTAATGGAGAAGGGGAAATAGGAGATATCTTTTCAGACTATGGTAAAAAGAAAGGAATTTAGGACACACCTAAATGTGAAAAATTCATCAACTTAAAAAGCCCTTTTGGAAATCCACACTGCTAGAGAGGCACAGTCTTCCTGGTGAATGAACAGTGTGCTTTCTTATTCCTTTCTCTGAAGTTCTCATTTATAAAGCAGAAGTCAGTAAAGGACCACTGCTGTAGTTGAAAACAACACAACTTTCACATTTAAGTAAGGCAAAAGGTCAAAGAGGTCTGTGCTGCCACAGGTCTTAAGAATCTGTTCTCTAGTCTTTTAACCCCATTTCTGTTAGCATGTTGAGTTGCTGCAGGTGAGGGTAACCAGAAACAGCTGTCCCTGTCCCCGTCCTTGGCAATGCCATGGTACACAGACCACAGCACTGCTGTTGACTTGTGGTTGCGGAGATACAGTCCTGGGCCTGTGTGCTGCTGGATCACCCAGCAATGAAATCCTGCTTAGGATCCAGCCTGGAAGCCAAGCGCGGTTTTCTCAAGCTAGCCACAGCATGCGACGCAGAGTTGAGACTTCAGCTTGTTTGTGTGGGCTGTAGGAGGAGACAAATACCTGACCCAACATGTCAAAATCAGGCATCTATGTTTTGAGGCTAATTTGAACAGCACATAGATGCTTTGGAGCCTGTTGCCATGATGTTCATCCAGCCGTAAGAATTACACATCTGCATATCATGGACACATGACCTGAGATTCAGACAAGTTGATCATAGTCAGACCAAGAAAGATTTCACCTGTCTACCCTAGCAATTCACATCATTATTGATTAGGGTTTCAACAAAAAAAATAAGCTGGTTTTGTCCTGTTTTCAGCACCCTTTTGTTCATGTATTTGCTAGGGTCTGGTACAGGACCCAGGCTAACCTCGTGCTCCTCAGCTGTGTCACAACAAACCCCTGCATACATCCGACATCCATCTGTCCCATTTGGATACGTATGCATGAGTGAATGAAGGCTATCAAAATCTGCTGCAATGATAAAGTGAGGTAAATTGATACAATAATGTGAACGTGCTTCCTTACAGACCACCTCCTTTTGAGTAATTCTCTGAATATGTACTGGTTTACAGGATGAAGTAGGTACATGCAATAATTAGGCTAATGGGGAGAGAGAGAATAATGGGGAGAGTGAAGATGAGAGAGTGAGTAGTAATGCATGAATTCACATTCCTTGAGATCTAGAAAAGGCAGAGGAATCAGAGCAACTATTCTGTACTCCTTGATAGCAACAGGGGCTGATTTTCATCAACAAATTAAACCGTAGGAATTAGCTTGTTTCATAATTTCAGAAAATGCATCTTTTCTGTAGGTTTAAGATTAATGCCCCTGTGGCAACGTGCAGGAATGATAAAGAATTTGCAATCTAAAGGATAGGTATTATCTAACCAAAGGGGAAGATCTGAAAAGCAGTGATACCCTCTCCCTGTTTTCATTGAAAAAATCATCCCGCTACATTCCAGTTTCTTGAGTGGGAATTCTACTTGACTTAGGCTTTAATTTCTAACAACTTATTTACATATCTGAATTTGCCCTTGATGGCTCTTTGGTCTTCCCTCCTGAGATAGGCTTCAGTTTTGGCGCTTCCTCCCTTTTGCTGTAACGTTATCATTTTCACTTTGACGGTGGCTCATAGCAGAACCAGCAGCTACTGTTTTCTGATGATGTGACCGGAGCTGCTGGCTGCCTTGGTGCTGCTCCCAGCTCTGCCTCGCCTTGCAAGCAGCACCCACTCAGACACAGCCAGTGCTACTTTCAGTCCAGGGTAGCTGGATTGTGCGGCACTACAAGCCAAAATCCAACTGAGCCTGTAAATTTAGGCTGGAAATCCCCCTCCCAACAGATTGCAGGATAATTTACTTCAGTGCTATCCTGTGGCCCACTGTACCCTTCCCTCCTCACAAAAGGCACAAACAGATTTCCTCATGGCTCGTGGTGAAACAAATATAAAGCAGTTCTGCTTATAATAACAAAAAGATTTATGAGACAGATATACCCTCAAGTCGTGGGGGTGCCATGTGCAGTTCCTCAGCACTGATGATGTCCTGAAAGTCTGGCAAGCTGTGATTTACAACTGCTTTCAGCTGAAGCTGCGCAACCCTGTGGCTCCATCCCTTCCACTTGTGGAAACACGGGGCAAATTGGTCCACCAAAAAGGTGTATGGAGGATAATGCTTACCCTCCTTTGATGGGGAGGGAGGAGATAAGAGCTGTAATGATCAGCACATCTCAAAGCTTGTGAGGCTTGTCCCTGGAATAGCTCCTGGGATTTAAGAGCCGAAGGCATGACCTCCCAGACTGACAGGAGGGTATGAACTGTGTCAGTTCTGCCCTCACAGGAGTAGATCAAGGCTAATGTTTTATCTCCTTAATGCTTTTTTCTGTACTTCTAGAAAGCATTCACAATAAACACAGACTGACCAAACACCTGCTTTGTTAATGAATGTGTAGCTGAAAACTGCTATCAAGACAAGTCTGGTCTAACAACAGTTAACACGTTAAAAAGTTATCAGACTCTAGCTCAGTTTTGTTAGTTTGACTGCCTTGCTCATTATTATCTCCTTGTAAGGAGTTTCAGTTACCCTTCAATGTTTATAAGTCACTGAGCTGAACGTGAGGTGCGGTTTGTCTCTTTGCAAAAGGGTGTTTTCTGCAGATTTGGCTACCACGCAACAGTAAATGCACAGAAAGTGCTGCCTTATAGAAAGCTGAAACGAGCACCAAGAACAAGTTAAAATCCAACATAGTGGCAAGGACTGGCAAATCCCGGCTTTTGAAAAGGTATTTCCTCTTTTTTTTTTCATCAGAAGGGAGACCATGGTGCTGAACAAACTATGAAACTGCCTAACAGCAATCCTCCCAGTCGTGTGGTTTGCAGCTGTTGGGACACACATAGTAGTCTCTGGGCTTTATGTGAAAGTGTATTGTCGTGTTTCAGTAAAAAAAAAATAATTAAGAGGAACATGTTGTATACAGAGTCCTTCCCTTGGATACACGTCAACTAATTCACTAACAGCAGAATTTTAAATGGGAAGTCGTGCTTACATGCTGTTTATAGTTAATAAGAACATGGGTTTGACAGTAATAGAATATCCTGAGACTTTTCCTATTCTCAGTCTATTTGGAGACACAGGGAAATTTTTCTCCGCTCCCGGGACATTAGCTCTGCACCCTTGAGGACATCTTACAGATTCAGAAACTAAATTAGGGAGATATCAGTACTAGTTCACACTCCACTTCAAGTAAGCCACAATGTTAATTTTGATCATCCAATTTATTTCCATGTTTTACTTGAATAGTAAGCAAAAAATTTTAAAAAGCAAAAATAATTACAGGAAAAAATCCCACCTATAAGCATCTTCAGTTGTAGGAATATAATCTGCTGGAATACTCAGTGAGATGGAGAATTTTGCAAGAGGACAAAAATTACAAAATAAAGGAATAACAGATGACACGTTCACTTGTAACACAAACTGGCAGAACGAAATGCCGGTCTGGGCTTGGGCTGCATAGCAGAAGCATCGGTAACAGGGTAGGAAATTGTATTTACTATACAGACTTTGCAAGTTTGCTGTTTGGGAGTAGAGAAGCATCTACTTTGTTTGAATGCTGACCTGAGGGCTCCGCTGGCTGAAGCTTGTGCAAAGCTTCTGTAGACAGCCGACTACTATTTTCTCATCATTGACACAGGAGTCGTGTTGTAAGACCTATTACACAGCTGTGACTGGATATAAGTAATGCTGATGGTATGCGATTTTGTTACTTCGAAGATTTTAGCTGTGTCATTTGCTCCCATTGCGCTATAAATATCTGTATTTAAATACACATGGTTGCAAATGTGGCCATGCTAGCTTTGAGATTTTGCTGTTCCTGCAAGCAAACAGAGAGTTCTGGCAGAAGGACACCTGTAGTGTTTCATTCACTGTAGGCCTCTGGCTACCAGAAAGAAACTTGAAAGCTACAGGAAGGGAAAAGAACAGAAAAGAAGAAAAAAATCCTTCGGACAGGGAGCAATTTGTTCATGAAGAAAAGTTGTGTGATGTTGGCTAAGGGAAAATACTAGGCATTTGCATAGTCATTCGTGTCTGATTATGGGGGTGCACAGAGCAAAAGAAAAGCATTGTACCATGGATGCATTTGAATTTAAAGAAAAATAGGAATCCCAAGGTGACTTTTCTGGACTAGGAATCTTTGTGTAGGAGATCACACAGAAAATAAGAGTGGTTGCAATCCTAATAGAAATAATACTAACAGAAGAAGAGAAAAAAATACTTGCTGTTGGCAGAGCTGCCTAATGAATTGCTAAAGAGCCTTTCCAGCCCAGGCTTGACTTCTAATGGGTGTTAATTGTGTTTTACATCTATACACAGATTAAAGTTCAGTGCAGAATCTGCCTGTGAAAGGTACTGTGGCCAAATGGCAAACACATACCCAACAGAGAAAACCCTGATTTCTCTATAATCCTGTTATAGTGACAGTCTAAGCTGCCTCAGTGTACTCTGTCTCTGTGCCAAAGGCTCAGTAAAATGACAGCCCTTTAAGCAGAAAGAGCAGTAGGTTCACCCTTTCCTGCAGCTATGCATGGCATTCCCTCACTCTCCTTGTACACCTGCGGATGGCTTTAATGTTCACTCTTCATTGGGATTGGACTCCAGCGAAAGCTGCCCCTGCAAGGCAGGAGATGCAAGATTTGCCGAGTGAGTCACTCATGCAATACAAGGGGTTCTGCAAGGCTCGTGCAGATGAGCAGAAGGGGAGTGTTCCTTGTGGGTCAGAGATGGGGAGCATTCTCTGCCTTTGGGAAGTCAGGGGGCTCTCAGTCCATACAGCTGGTATCCCCACATGGAGTGGTGATGATGCTGAACCAAAGGCAGTCAGCAATTATTTCACAGAACCATAGAATCACAGGGGTTGGAAGGGACCTCTGGGGATCATCTAGTCCAACCCCCCTACCAGAGCAGGGACACCTAGAGCAGGCTGCACAGGATGGCATCCAGGTGGGTTTTGAATGTCTCCAGAGTCGGAGATTCCACCACCTCTCTGGGCAGCCTGTTCCAGTGCTCTGCCACCCTCAAAGGAAAGAAGATCCTCCTCATGTTTAGATTTCAGCAGATACTGTTTGAATACCCTGCCTGTACATAGCAGTAAAAAACCTGTGCCTTGCAGTTGTAAAATACTGCCTCATCAGAATTGTCTATGTACATCACAGCAGGACTTTAGACCGTGCAAGTCTTGGCACCAGTCCAAAGGAGCAGAGAAGGCCTCCAGACGCTGGCCTGAATGGTCTGCAATACTTAAATGTAACTTCATCTCTCCCCTTCTTTCCTCTTAATTAAAAATGCAATCAGAGGGGATGGGAACTGTAAATATTGGGTAAGTTAACTGTGCAATGAAAACTAACAAGCGGATATACGATGGCATTCACCTTCTCCTACGAGGGTGTTGGGTGTTGCTGTCTAGACACTGTCAGAACTCCAGTTGTGCGTTATTTCTTCAAAGCAGCTTCTCTGATCTGTGATGACTGTACCTCCTACGAATGTTAACTTTCATTGAATGTCCTTATTACTGCTGCATCAAAAACTCTTTAATCCTTTATATTTTTAATAGCAAAGAGCCTGAAGCCAAATTTTGTCAGCCTGCAATAAATTCTGTTTTATTTTCACTGAGACAAATCATCCATGTGCATGTGGGGGGGGATGGGCTTTCTTGCCTGAAGGCATCCATGAGCAAAACACTAAACACAGAAAATGCTGGTAGAATTCTGATAGTAAAAAACAGTATTAAAAGAGACTTTTTCAATTATACATCCCAAAATGCTTTTCTATGACAAATGTTTACTGTATAAATGGCAATAGCTATCTAAAAATGGTTATTCAAGATTGTACAGCAAACTAGTGACAATTTAAACTGAGCAGTTTATAAAGAGCATTAAGCCAATTTTGGGCTTTGATCTAGCACCCAACTCTTCTCCATCATGTGGTCAGAGTAGACATTTGAACTGCATGAAGTTACTCTGACAATCACGAAGATTAAGATTGTCACTCGAAACTAAAAAGAGGTATTGTGTCTCTGATCTTTAACATTAGAAGAAACACATCCTTTCTGGTAAAGGCAGGTAAGAAACAGACTGAGAAACCCAGATGTGTAACAGAAGTCAGCACAAGAAAGACCTGATCAGGATCTCCTGTTTCCTATATGGATGTCTTGGGCTACTTGGCTATGGGTGTAGAGAGGCTTTTCTATCAAGTGTTACCCTTGCACAGCTGAAAACTCCATGTCCTGATGCCATTAAATGCTTGCTTATGCTAACAGTAAATGGAAGACTTCAGACTAGAAACACTAAGAGAGATTCACCTGACATCAATTAATAATCTGATAACTAAAGAATCCCCTTGGGAAATACGAGAGAGAGAGAGAGATGGATGCTCTTTGTATCTGCTTCAAGTCTGCCTTCTTCCAGACCTGCCCATGAACTTGTTGGCTATTTGGGGGCAGGGGAGTGTCTTCTGATTACCTTTTTTTCTTTTGACCAGAGATTCAATCCTGAACAAGAGAAATGTTCTGTCCAAAACTGACACCTTAACAAAAAAAGTAATTTTTTTGAAATATTATTTTTAGATGAAAACCACAAACAACAAAAAATGTAATTTTTTTTTTAAAAAAAGGAAACTACAAATATTTAGAATGTCTTCTTAGTTATGTGGGTGAAAATTTCATGGCTGTTCTCCAAGCCCAAGTAATGGTCGCAAGGCTGGGCTCAGGGACAGAGAATCATCTGACTGTGCAAGTACTGCACAAGGCATGCTCATGTGCAGTAACATTCTTCTGGGGAAAAAAAAGAAATAGTAATAACATCTTACTAATAGAAATGATAAAAAAAAAAAAATGCACTCAATAGCAAGATGCATAAAGGCAGGGTGGAAAGTAGTACCAGTGTAGTACAATTGATGAAATGATCATTCATTACCCAGTGGTTAATGCTTGTTAGATCATCTCAAATATTTGTGGACTGATCTTAAACTTCAAAGGTTTATGGATGTGATCAATGACATTTATTTATTAGAAACTGTATTTTATTCCCATGTGTCTATAGGTCTGAAAAACAGTCTATCAAGTGACTCCAACTTAGCAAAAAGTGCATTGGATATCATTCTAAGCTCTGTACAACAAGATGGAACTAGAAGTGGTTTTTTGTTTCTCTGACACCTAGATTTAAAACAATCACATGAAAATTTTTGATGAGAATCTAGCAAATGTATTTTACATCTGCAAAAACTAAGGCACCGCTATGACTTCTGAGATGTGACACTGTATAGTAGAATAATACAGGTTACAGAGCTTGCAAGGACCCTGTCTCATCACAGCTGCAAATGTTTTATTGATGATTTGTAAGACAAACCACATTTAAACTCTCCTTCATCTCCTGAGTATCATGCTATAAAGCACCTCAAGAAGTCCTGCAGTAATTTTAACTTAATCCCCTTACTTTGAAGGCGGATGCCATGGACAGAAACCTGTACCTATAATATTTACTAGACTTCTGTCTTCAGTGGAAATCTGTGCGTTCTGATGAACTCAAACAAAACTGAAGTTGCTGTTGTAACTTCAGGACAGGTAACCACTAATAACAAGACCCAAAATTAAAAAAAAAGCCAAGGTTATTAAGGTCCTAAGTATGGAAATGAAGTAAATATTCTAAAAGCTCTCCTTCCACAGGTCTACAATAACAAGAAACTTCAGAGAAGTTGCTACTGAATCATTGTTTTTCCAGGTGTGTTCTACCTGCCCTCGTGTGCATGATGCTGAGTGATACCATCTTCCAAATGCACTCGTGCTCACATGCAGATGACTAGGTGATGGTACTGTTCTGTTCACTGTTAAGAATTTTTGAGTTGACATCAGCCCTTACCTCTACTCTTCTTTGTGAACCACAATCTTCCATGTTTTTCAATTAATATATTTTAAAAAAACAAACAAACAAACAAAACCCAAAGAACCACAATGACAAAAAAACCCCAACGCCCCCTCCCAAAAAACAAAGCGGGAAATTTGCCATAATGAAGAACGTTTGATACACCGTCCTGATAGTGGCTGTTAAATACCGGCGCCCAGTTTCTTTCTCCTGCTTAATCAAGGTTTTTAGGTTTTTTGAATACTGGGGCGTATCATAGGACTTGCCACATCAAAGCGTTCTCCCAGAAGTGGCAATCAGTGTCCAACTCTTCAGAGATTTTAGAGTTCAAAGGGCTTGGAGGCTGGTGAGGGAAAGGGAAAAAGGCCTTCCTATACTGTGACTGCTTATGGCTGACAACATATATGTGATGGCTTTACAGGTAACATTCACAGCATAATTCACAAGCTGTGCTAGAGGGGATTGCTTTTTCCAGTCTTTTTCCAATCTTGCCAGAAGATTCAGCGACAGAGTCTGCTGACACCTGCTTTCCAGGCAGCTGTGGTGTGAGAACTGAAAGACAGGGATGGCAAGGGAAGATAGGAAGAGTCCTAGGAGCTCCTTATTTTTTGTCATTGTTTATTTACACAGTTATGCTTAATTTCTGCTAAGTGTAATGGCTTCATGAGGCAGCAGCAAACAGCTGCTAAGTTGAGGGATTAGTTTTACCTCAGGTGCATACCACTCCTGCTTTTCTTTCTTTCAGGCTTGTGACGGCAAAGCAGCCCCTTAACACAGGGCTAGGCTGAACATGTCAGCATTGCAGATCAGGGAAGCAGCAGCCTTCCAGCCCTGTGGAAGGGCACACTGACCCTTGAGCGAAATGCTCTTCTGGTCACACCAAGCCATCGAGCAAGGCTGTAAGGTGAGAGGCAGCAGTCCGAAGCACCATTAGAGCACACTTCTGCTCGAAGTGCAACCCACAGCCATCAGAAAGAGAGAGAGACCTTCTCCTTCCCTCCTGCAGCTCCAGCGGCAGAGAGGACCACTTCTTGTGCTTGCAGGAGGTACCTGTGCGTTTCCCTAAGGCAGAGGCAGTGCGATGCAGCGCTGAGGCAGACCAGAGTCTGTTTAGTAAGTTTGCCTTTAAAAGTCCCAGCCTGATGTTTCTTCCTGGTGATGGGGGACTATTGATTAGTCCCCACCGTGCGGACCTTCATCCAGGGTAAATCCATATCTCAGCGTGTTGAAGACATGCTGAAGACATTTTAAAATGTCTTGTGTATGACAGCCTAGTGAGTCTCTTTGCTCCTTCAGAGACTCAGTGTGGCCCTGCACTGCTGCAGTGGTGGTGTTGCCATCTGAGGCTGTCAAGGCTGTCCAAGGCAATCTCCAAGGCTGTCAGCCAGGCAAGGTTTGCAAAGCAGTTAAGTTTTTTGATGAAATAATTCATGTAACTGTGGGGAGGGTGAGCAAGAGGAAAACAGGCTGTATTTTCTGAGCAGGGCTTGAGTGCCCCAGAGCTTGCTGCATTATTCTCTTTCCCCGTGGTAAACTTTCTTTACGTTGCACAGCTTGATTTCTGTTGGAGAACAAACAATTTTTTGCTGTTGTGTCTATTTTAAAGTTGTTTACAGTCTTTTTGTGTCTGGACACCTGACAAAGGGCAGGTGTTTCTCAGCAGTTGCTTCAGTACAGCACTAATTGATGGTCTTAGTTGATAGAAGCTAAGTGGTTGTTCCCCTCAGACTTCATCTGTGGCATTTGACCATCTCCTTCCACAGTACATCACGCAAATTCTGGAAAAGGTGTTTTTTATGTTGTGTGCTTATTGCAGAGGTGGGGAAGAGGATGTCCATCAATACAGGCATTTACATTAGAATTAATCATACCTCGTTCAACTCGGCAAGTGCAGTTTTCAATTAAGTAAATCGGCCTCTACAGCACACTGACAGACTTTTCTGCTGTCATGACTTTGCCTTCCCCACCACTGATAAGACAGGAAAAAAATGTTCTCTCTGAAAAGATTTGGGGGACAGGAGAAGGGTTATTTTATCTTTCCTGAGCTTGTTTTTAGGCAATCCTGATGAGCATGGATCGTTAAAAGAAAGGAAATGTAACTCTGGAAGTGATTTTGAGAAGACAGTAACATTATTACTTGTAAGAATGCTTAGAACCAGCTGCTGCTAAAACTCAGTGTAAACTGTAGGTGGCACCATTTGTATGAAATTTTGGAGAGCTCTGAGGAAGAAAGATGTCACTTCAATTTACAGTATTCTGATAGCTTGCCGTGATCGTATAGTGGTTAGTACTCTGCGTTGTGGCCGCAGCAACCTCGGTTCAAATCCGAGTCACGGCAGGGAAAGATGTATCTTTTGAAGAGATGTAACTACAGACTGTACACCAGAAAGAACCTGTTAGTGATGTCTAAGACTAAGATAAGAAAGCAGTTAGAAGCTCTGTAATTTTTACAAGAATGTTTTGCTAAAAAACTATGTGTCACAAGTATTAGTTCAGTAATCCTGTTGCCAAGTGTGATTTTTATTTATTTATTTAAATGTTTATGGATATTGGGGTAAACACAGTGGCAAAGTGAGCATGTAATTTTTACTCATTACAGCTACTTAAGATCTGGACTGAGCCATGAAGTCTGTTTGGTTTTGATCTTTGCTGGTTTTTCATGCTAATAAAGCAATCAGCCTGAATTGCTTGGAAATATGACAGTGGTAGATGTGGAATTCCTGCTTACCTACACATGAACTGCTGCTAGCAGAAGGTCTTTGCTGGTGACAGATGAGGAACCATCACTTGCCAATGACTGCAGTGATTCCCTTTGGTTTTGTGATAGGAACAGTGTGTAAGGTCACTGCCCCGCCTCACTGAGTAATATGAGTTCAGATTCTCAGAATGAAGACTTCTAAAATGACCGTGTGGATTTTATAAATTAGTTACGGTAACTAATGGCAGTTTGCATAAGAAATGATAAATTGACAACAAAATTATATAGCTGGTAACAACTATATTAATAAAAGATCATTATTATGGAGTTTATCAGATTATTTGGATGCCACTGAAGAGAGTTTTTGGTAGTTGGTTATTTAATTTGATAAGGAGTTAATTCTAGAGCAAACACTGTTGCATCTGACAGGACATCAGTCCTCTGCATAATGGATTACATCTCCACCAGGCTTGGATGGATTCAAGTTTCATGCAACAGACCCAGCTCTTGCAGAGTGTGATTGACAGGCACCTTTCTCTTGGCAAAGCAGCAGGAACTTTCCTTGCCCTCCTACCCAGTGAGGAAGTGAAACAAACTTTCTTCGCACTTCTATCAGGAAAAATCCAAGCCCCATACATCTGCAAACCTCGGAGGGCACCTCACCTCTGGAGGCTTATGTGTCCCACTTTCAGTGTAGCAGGCTAGTGAACCCTGGCATCTTATCACCTCCCTCAGGTTAACGGAGCTCTTTCTGTTGTCTTTTTTGAAATATCCTTGGGTATTTCTCTGTCTGGCCTCAGACTTCCTGTCTAAATATCACTTGGCCTTTTAGGAGCGTATCGGAACAATTAGCTCTTGCCTTCTTTGTCTAATTGATGAGACAGATGTGACTGATTTCCCAAAAGAAAGTAATTTAGAAACATGCGCTAGCGTAAAAGAGACCAGGATGATCTTTCATACTCTGCCCCTGCTGTAGTCTCTCAGAAATGTCATCTGTTGTGTCAGATTTTATAAACTCTAGAAATACCAAATTAACTCATCATAGGTGCATATATTCTTTAAAGCAACCTAGTGAATGAAGTCCTAGAACAGAAATCCCAAAATTGCAATGCCAGAAATTCTGCTCTACTCATGCATCAACCTGAGGCTGCTGAAACACTCAAGGCTCACCCCTGCTTGACCTCAACCTCCCTGGAACTGACTTCTGTATATTCGGTGTTCATCTGTAGCTAAACTGTAGTTAAACTGTATTACCATATTGCTAGTTATAGTAATACTGATGATTTTGAAGAATTTTGATAGGACACTAGACAAATTCAAAAGATCCTTTTCTTTTATGATGAGTTGGCCTGAAACAGTGGTTATTGTGTTCACTTTAGTTTATATAGGATACCAATATCTGTGTTGCTAGCTCAGTGTTAGAACTATAAACTGAGAGCAGCAATGGCGTAGGCAGATAATCAGACCTTTCTTACCAATATCCCCTGCAGTCTTTGGTTCTCCTCACAAAAGAATCAAAATTAAAACCCAACTTCATTTTGGAATGTAAATATGCAAGTGCAGGTGGCTCCTAGCATTCCATTTCTTCAGAAAATATTTGTCAATTTTCCCATCTCATTAGGGAAAAAGAAAACAAAAACCTTGGTACAAAACAGTTTCCAAGGATAACAGGATTGCAGACTAGGAAACACAGCCATATAATCTTGGAACTGATTTTGAAGCCTGAATTATACAAAGAATTGCCTGTATGTTTCTGAAATATGTGGGTCTTCATTTCTAGCAGACACGTGCAGGTAACACTTTTCCAGTTGGAAACCATGAGCTAATAATAATATGTTCAAAATATTAACAAATATTAGCACGTTTACATATTTCTGAGGCTCTGAATTTTTTGTGTCTGAGAACGCTTTGAAGGCCAGAGAGAAGAGTTTGCTTCAGCAGCGTTCTCTGCCTTTACGCAGCAAGCTGATCTGGTGGGAAAAGAAGAACAGTATTTTAAAAATGAGACAGGAAAAGAGAGTGCATGCCTTTCTCTGCAGCTCTTCTGTGTCTTTTTGTGGCTGCCATTGTCCTCATGCATAGCTCATTCTGTGTAGAATGTAAAACCTTTAAGATGTCGAGGTGCCTATCTCTGTATCCCCAACATGCCTAATTCACATTTTGGCTCTGAAACTAATAGGATGTACCCATCAACAGTGCTTGGGAAGAGATTTATTTGTTGTTGTTCTTGTATTTTAACATGAACTTCTGATTAGGATTAAAACTGTCAGTGTTATTAACCTACGGAGAAAGACACCTAGTTGTTAAGAAGGCAACGCTGAACAGAAAGATTTGGAAAACTTTTGAAATATTAATTGAACCTGATGTACATTTCTGTTCTACTGCCTTCATTTTTCAGGAGTGCAGCAGAGTTGGTTGTATCCTGTCTGATGCTCATATCAGGTGCTAAGCAGGACAGAAAGCAGTGGCTGTTTTGAATCCACAGTCATCAAATCAAATTAATTCTGTTTTTCATTCTCTTTACAGGAGTGCAGCTCATATTAAAACTTTTATAGGTCCCCTCTGAAATCATTTCAAAGGGCTCTGGTCAAGAAGACTCTTTGAAAGGAGATCTTCTGTGGTAAAGTGAACTCCTGAAAGCTTAAATAGCTGGTTGTGCTTTAGCAAAGAATGCCAGGAATTCATTTCACAGGTGGGATGATTTTACCTCTGGAAATTCGGCTCTGAGTTTACAGGGTATTATTGCAGGATGGGTAGTAATTGGGGAAAATTTGGCAGACGGGGAAATTCCTGAGCCTGATGTGTAAACATAACTGCATAAACAACGTCTGATGCTGCAGTTCTGTAGCTTTTCTCATAATCTGTCTTTGGTGTTTCTTAAAAGAAAGCACGTCCCGCTCTTTAAATAAGACTGTGTGGCTTCTTATTTGTAAAGCTCCAGCAGTCACTCACAGCACTGCAGAGAGCTGCGCTGGAACACATGTGAAGGCTGTGGTCAATTTTTGAAGCTTTCCACTTGTACAGCTTTGGGTTAAGCTTTGGCTCAGGTTTGAATCCCACAACTTTCTGCACTATATTTCAAACTTTTGAGTAGGGCCTGGTTTCACTTTTTCATTGAGTTCAGCATTAATCCCAAAACTACCAAACATCCAAAACTATCTAAACAATGTTTTCTATTGCCTTTTTTAAAATGTATTTCTCTCTGGTTTTAGATCTTTTGAATTCTAAATTCCCAACTTTTTATTCTAAAAACTTTATAGATGTGTGCTCTCGATTTGGAATTTGAGTTACATCCAAACACATCTGATTAGTATCTTTCACAAAGCTTTGTGAAAGTCATTTATGTGCTTAATTTTTTACAACTTTTTCCTGTATTCTTTCATAAAGAAATGTAGTATATGTTTTCTCTGCATCAAATACAACTCAGAAGATGACACTTTGTGATATTCCTTTTAAAGGAATACCTTCTTTGTCACAAAGAAACCTCCATCCAAATGGATCCCAAAACACAATGTCTTAAAAATCTTTGAGAAGAGAGCATAGTTTTGACATTCCATGCTAATATAGCAAAAATTTTCTGTTTTAACATGGTCCATAATGTTAACATAATCAATGTCTCTGCGCTGCTAAACCAACACCTACGTGCTTTTTGCACCTGGAAGTTGCACATGGAGCCAACAACATAGCCACCACACTATTTCTGGTAATTCCTTTCTTGTGGATCCCTGCATTCCCAGTTTAGATTTTGTGCTTCCAGATTCCTGTAATAATTTTTTTTTTTTTTTTCATCCTCTGATATGAGCAGAAAACCTCTCCAGAATTGTATCACTAATTTGTTTTGGGGTGGCAGGTCTATCTAAAATCTGTAGGAAATTCTGGCGTAGTAGGAGGTGTTTATTCTGGGACCTGCACTGTTGCTATTATTCACCATGCAGCTGAAGGCGAGAGGGTGTACTGACCTTTGTACTGGCACAGAGAAGAAAACTTCTTTATGATATAACCATGAAGGCATTTGTATTAAAACCACATGGGGTAAATTAGTGTTTTACTGTTACACTTGAGAAGGAAAAGTCTGAAGGAAAAGTCTGAATAATTTAGCTAAAGCAACAGTATGAAAACCAGCATATCATTGACAATTCTTTTCAGAAACGCAATTTGAAGCTTTTTTGTGTAAGAACTGAACTTGATTAAAAAATAATTGCAAAAAGACTCTAGAGGGCCTAATATAAGAAACATGAAGTCTTCCAGAGAGACAGAAGTGTAAATTCCAGAAAGAGAATTAAGGTTGATCCACCAGCAATTGAACTGCTTTGTTTCACCATATTGTCCTTCCTATTTCTTGTTTGCCGAGAGATGAGTTTAATGGAATTAAATATTCCCTGCTGGTCTTCATAGTGTGTGAGTCCCGCTTTAAAAGCAATTCCTTTTCATCTTAATAGTTTCAAGATAGTCTTGCTTCCTTACTGAGCCCCGGACAGACACCTGGAGAAAGTTTGCCAAGAGCTGGGAAGCCTGTCTCTGGATGCCTCAATAGGGTTTGACCTCTGAAGGACATATACTGCCTTCAGTAAGGAAAACATCTTAGATTCTGGCCTCAACTGTTAGAAACATACAGCCATTTCCCATAAATGAGTATTTGTTGCCTTCTCCTTTTTCATCCCCGGCTTTTTCTTTTGACTTGTAGTCGGGCTGTGTGCTTAGGTATGAAGAAGTCATTTGCTAAAAATTAGTAGTTTTTACTTCAGTCAGCAAGATGTATAGCTATCTAATGATTAAATTAGAATTGGTCATACAATCTGAAGTTCATGAATACATGTTTGAGCATCTTCTATTAATAACAAATTAGAAGTATTACTGTGTTGCTGCATGGTTCAATCAGTATATAAAGTGCCTATCTGTAGCCACTTGGGAGTGTTTCTTGAAAATTTCTTTCCTTGTGCCATTCAGCTAACTTCTTTACCTCACCATCCCCATACTGGAAAACCACCAGTCCCTAACACGCCCACCCCAGTAAACAGCAACACCCACCAGGCAGCGTAGGTGGGATGAGAGAATGGTGCTTAGATAAACAGAGAATCATGTCAGACCATTTTCCCACCTCTTGGCAGCATCATCCCAGTCACACATCCCAGTCATCCTCTCCCCACAAAAATGGCACTGCATTTCCAGCAGTGTCTTGCTTCTCTTTAATCAAATTTCAGGTCTAGACATGATGTCTCCTATTTGCTTCTATTGATTACTGTCCTCATAAGTACACCATTCTTGGAACAAAAGTACTAAAAACTCTCACAGTAAAGAAATTAATTACACGTAATTCCATGCCTCCTTTGCTGCTCTTTCCTGAAAAATTCTTCTGGAATTTTCTTTTGTGCTGAGTCATCCCTGGGCAGAGATCATAGAAAGAAATCAATCTTCACTGGGAGACGGAAAGGAGATATGTTAAAAAACTGACGCTGAAGTCTGTGAAAATGTTGTCCCAGACAACCTTAGTACAACAACATCTGTGTGAACTGCTTGAAATCACACAAAAGGAGACAAAAAACCCTATAGTTCAAAGAGTTCCAGTGACCTTATCAGGTAGCAGTGAGCTACATGAACTTTTTTGTGCAGCTACTGCTTCCTCTTATCTGTTTTTTCTGTGCTTCAGACAGCAAGACCTGTTCAGCAGTTGCTGCAGAGTGAGGGCTTGGGTGGGTGTCACATCCCCAGTGGCGTGTCTCCAGCAGCAAGCCTCCAAAAAGCACGGACTAAAACAATTCCCTCTCCCCTGTGCCGTGACTCGGATTTGAACCGAGGTTGCTGCGGCCACAACGCAGAGTACTAACCACTATACGATCACGGCAAGCTACAAAGGACATGTCCAGTGTGTCATCTTTTCTGTCCCCTCTAGCAGAGCCACGCAAGCATTGCCACCTAGCGCAGACTGGCTATTGTGTTCCACGTGCCGGACTCTTCCCCAGGGTGACCACTGCTATTGTGGCTCACCCAGGCACCCCGCAACCAAAACCAGCGCTGCCGATAGAGAAGTGTGTGCAGAAGGCAGGCACAAATGTTATGGTGGAAAAAAAACATATTCCTGCTCCTTTTGGAGATTGCAGTCTGGTGTGGAAATCTTTCATTGCCTTCTGTTTGGCCAATGTCTATTTTCAAACATACAATAATTTTGGTCGGCAAATCTTTCTGTTTTCAATGCTGTGCCTAGTGATGGAGGAAAATCTGGTGAAAGGACATTCAAAGTTACATAATTATTTTAAAAGCTGTTGAAAAGGAAGCATAAAAACACATGTTCCCCTCCTGCTGTAAGTCAGATTTTAAACCAAGGTTGCTGTAGCTGCAGCACATAGTACCAGCCACTGGTAAGCTGGCACATTGTGACAGGTTTTGAACAGACATGGCAGAAAAATAAGATTTCTAACAAAATATCAAATGTTGACAGCACTGAGTCACCAAAGAAGGATTTCTGTTGAGGCTTGAGAGTTAATATTTCAGAACAAAAGTGTTCATAGTAGAGTTATTCTAATAGTTGTCTTTATTAAAGATCTCATATCCACCATTTAGTCTCACTTTTTAATTATGTGTCTGACAGTGATAACAAGAAAAGATTGATAACAGCAAGTATTTTCACAATTTTGTTAATTAGTTTAAAAAGTGGAAGGAATTGGTGAGTACACCAGATGGTTGTGCTGCCATTCAGAGGGACCTCATCAGGCTGGAGAAATGGGCTGACAGCAACTCCATGAAGCTCAACAAGTGGAGTGCCAAACCCTGCACCTGGGGAGGAACAACCCCATGCACCAGCACATGCTGGGGGCTGACCAATGGGAAAGCAGCTAGTCAGGGAAAGCCCTGGGAGTTCTGGTGGACACCAAGTTGACCATGAGCCAGTAATGTGCCCTTGTGGCAAAGAAGGCCAACAGCCTTCGTGGCTGCATCAGGTAGAGCATTGGCAGCAGGTCAAGGGAGGTGATCCTTTCTCTGTACTCGGCACTGGTGAGACACATTTGGGTGTTGTTTCCAGTGCTGAGCTCCCAGGACAAGAGAGACATGGGCATACTGGAGAGAGTCCACTGAAGGGCCACTAAGATGATGAAGGGCTTGGAACTTGGAGAGGGTGAGAGAACTGGGATTTTTTAGGTTCAGGAAGGGCAGGCTTAGGAGCGATTTTATCAATGTGCATAAATGTCTGATGGGAGGATAAAGAAGATGGAGCAGGCTCTTTTCTGTTGTGTGCAGTGACAGGACAGGCAATGAGCACAAATGGAAATAAAGAAAATTCCTTTTAAATCTAAGAAAAACCTATGTACTGTGAAGGTGGTCAAACACTAGACCAGGTTGCCTGGCGAGGTTGTGGAGTTTCCATCCCCAGAGATATTCAAACCCGAGTGGACATGGTCCTGGGCAACCAGCTGTGGCTGACCCTGCTCAAGCCACAGTGGGACTAGAGAATTCCAGAGGGGCTGGCCAGCTTCAGTGATTATGATTCTCAGGAAATAAAAAAAAAACCAACCACCAACCCAGACCTGTCAACCAAAATAAAATGTCAGTGCTCGTAAATTTTAGATTTTTCTTTAGCTTTTCTATAATGTTTAGCTGTGCTTAACAGCAAAGACAGTTGAGCAGAGGGAGTCCATGAGTGCCAAGAAATGGGATACTGGAAGTTTGACAGCCTTCTCTGTCAACATCTGCAGAGCCTGCGTGAGATGGAGAAGTAAGCAATAGCTGGATGTTGAGCATCTTAGAAGCACAGAATCATAGAATGGTTTGGGTTGGAAGGGATCTTAAAGATCATCTAGTTCCAAACCCCCTGCCATAGGCAGGGACACCTCCCACTACAACAGGTTGCTCAAAGCCCCATCCAGCCTGACCTTGAACACTTCCAGGGATGAGGCATCCACAAGCTCTCTGGGCAACCTGTTCCAGTGTCTCACCACCCTCACAGTAAAGAATTTCTTCCTAATAACTAATCAAAGTCTACCCTCTTTCAGTTTAAAACCATTACCCCTCATCCTGTCACTATACTCCCTGATAAAGAGTCCCTCCTCATCTTTCCTGTAGGCCCGCTTCAGATACTGGAAGGCTGCAATAATGTCTCCCTGGAGCCTTCTCTTCTTCAGGCTGAACAACCCCAGCTCTCTCAGCCTGTCTTCATAGGAGAGGTGCTCCAGCCCTCTGATCATCTTCATGGCCCTCTTCTAGGCTCGCTCCAACAGGTCCATGTTCTTCTTATGTTGGGGGCCCCAGAGCTGGATGCAGTACTCCAGGTGGGGTCTCACGTGAGTGGAGTAGGGAGGGTTATACCTTAGTTGGTACAAAAATATTTAGGACAACTTTAATTATCTTCTCCTATGTTTTCAGAATTGATAAAGGCTTTGTAACTTGCATCATGCCCAGTGCATGCATGTGTTATGTTTTTGCTGGGAGTTAGAGGTGCCAAGTCATGGGTATGAATGGTTAAATGTATAGATTAGCAAGATTGCCTGAACTTTTCTACCTTCTCTTTTTGCCAAGGTGAATGAATATAGATTACATTGTTTCAGCTAAACTCCCTGTGATTATGAAAAAAGGAGTTGGCTAATTTTTCCTCTACTAACCACAAATAAATAAAAATATGTCAGTTTGCCAGTCTGTTCAGACTATGCTGTTTTTTCTTTCCTTTTTTCTAATAACTCCACTCATTGTGGTTGGTGGTATGTGCTGGCATAATAATAGGAATATCCACAATTGTGCTGCAAATTAATTCCATTTCCAGGGGTTTATCTTGTCCCAGTATTTGTGGTGCCTTGGATTTAATCCAAAGGCTTAAATGATTTTAGAGCACAAGCCACATTTCTGCACCTGAACATGCATGTATAGCTTTTTTTGCATTGATTTTTAAGATTCTATGTGCTAAATCACTTATAGATCTGTAATACTCACTCATGATCTCATGTTGATTAAATGCCTGTCTACTTCATATTTAAGGCCTACAAGCAGCCCAGTAATCTATTTCTCTGTTGCTTTCATCCTCCGTACTTCTCTTTTGTTGAAACCAAACCAGATTATTGTCAGAGAACCCAATGCGAAGCTATCAGTGCATGATACTGTGTGTCATTCAAGAAAAACAGTGATTTAAAAAACATTTTAAACTCAGAAGCATGTCTGCAACATTAGTAAGTATGCCTCTGCCTTTGATTCAGCTTGTGCATTTGTAACTGTTAAACCTGACTAGTTGGTGTTGGCACCAAGGGAAAAACTTGTCGCATTAGACTGTGTCAACATGTCTGAATACAAAACATGAGCCTCTAGAGATTCTTTCATTTGATAGCGTGTTAGTTATATTTCTTTAATTGACTGTGGTTGCTAAAATTTAGCTCAGAGCTTGATTAATTTGGAAGTTGGGAATCTTGCCCTGGTGGTACTGAATACAAGTAGGTCTCCTTGAAACAATCCTGGTACACTGTGTTTCCAGTGTCTCCCCCATTTAAAAATGATCCAAGAGGCAGTGGTTGCGCTTAACTTGGTAGCAAAGGCCGTAGAAACTTAGCTATGCTCACAGATGGTAAGGTTTCCTTACATTAGAGTAGACAACAGCAAGGAAAAGAGGGTTCCAGAATAAGACAAAACCCAGAGGCAAGTCAATTTGAACTAAAGACACATCACCTTTTTTGTGTTCAAGGTGTTGGCTCTTTGGGGATAACAAGACCTCTCAGGTGTATGAACATCCTAATCCACAGTGGTAAAGAAGAACTCTGCCCCAAGACATCTAAGAGGCCATCTATAGTACAATTTTTGGTATTGCAGGAAACATTAGTGCTACAGTTCAGGCTATGCTATTGCTTCCAGTGAAGTCCTGTCACCCTGTCATCTGTCTTTCCCATATGTTACTGCTTTTTCTTCCTTGTGTATCATGACTTAGATTTTCACTGAAATGAATTTCTTTTCTTGTGTAATTATCTCAACATAAAGGAACCCATGGGTACATGTGACGGGTTATTTCCCTCTTGAATGATGACATAACATCTAGCAAAACATCCCCAGAATAAGAGGCTTTTTCCTGGGCTGTGTTAAGAATGCAGAAGAGCTAACTCAGCTGCTAAGCCCTGTGCCCTTTTCTGAAAAAAAAAAAAAAAAGTGAACCTCCCTAAGGTGTGTGTGCATTTCAAAGCAAACTCTCTAATAAACTAAGTTCCATTGCAATCATTCTGATGATATGGTACCATTAAATGAGCCTGAAAAGTCCTTGTGGTTGAACTAAACACTTGCAACACAGTATTATCTCTGCAACTGCATAAGGTATAGAAATTGAGCCTCTTATTATACTTATTTTTTTAGTTGTCTGAGTTACTATGTATGGACAGATTATATGAGACTACAATGCAGCCTGCAGAATGCTTAGGATATGTATGCAATGTAATATTAGACAATACAAATTTTTGGGTTTGAAGTCTATTAGTGTTTTTTTAAGAGTTTAAAAAAACCCATCCTTCATCAAAACTTGAGGTTGATGATGGACATATCACTATTTAAAATCACTTTTTAAATTAATTTCTCATCTTATGTTAGTACTGGCTTAATATAAGAGCTAGTGAATGTTTTTTACTAAGACATGAATTTTCATAGTGTCTAAACAATACACCAGATAATAAACCTGCCTTTAAGTAAATCTGGTTGGCAAATCAAACATATGTGAGCCTGAGGAAATCCATAAAGCACCCTATGACCATGCTGCGTTGGAATTCTTCTGGGGCAGAAACTTTCCTCACATAATGCTGAGAAGAAATCAGAGGGGCACAGTGACAGTGACTGAAAGCTAATACCTATCCAACCAGCTGTGTTTCAGTCTGCCTGGCACACGTATGCCGAAACTTGTCTTCATTCATGACCAGTATTTGCTTTACATTTTATTTTTGAAAGTTATTCTAGCTCCAAGGCAGTTTAGAGGTGATGTATTCCTCCATAATGGGCATGTCAGACCAGAACAGACCATTGTTTTGAAAATTCTGGCTTGAAATCCTACCTTTTATATTCACATTTGATGTAGATGCATGGATAGCTACAGTCAAGACCATCTGTTTTAATGAACCACAAAGTCCCACTTGCAAAATTCTCAGACTTTTGGGTGTTACAGTGCAGAGGAGCCAAGCAAATGTAGATTGCTTGGCTGCATTTGCTTGGCTGCCCATACGGTACTGTACTGCATCTCTTCAGAAGCAACTCTTCCATCAAATAACTAAGACAACGGTGGAAAAATTTTGTGGGAGCCATATTTAACTTGATTTACAGCTTATCCTATGGGTATAGATATGAAGCAAAAATGCAAAGGAAATCTTCAGACATCTCATGCAATGGTTGCTTAACGTTGCATATAGAGGACTCACAGAAATATTCAGAGCAGCTGTAATAATGGAATACCCATCAGGTTATTCCAATCACATAACCAAACTGTATCTGATCATGGATGGTATTTAAGCATCTTTCAAATTAGGAAAAGGATTTCAAAACCAATTTTTTAAATAACAGATTGTTGATAAAAAGAAAAATTAATTGAGAATGCATTAGACTCTCAGAAACTCAGTTTTCACAAAACAAGGTACACATGAAACCCAGAACATTTTTTAATAAGGTTCAGGTTTTGTTGTTGGAAATAAACAGATCTCTCTGAATTATTGTTCCAATATGAAGATTTGTCTCAACAGAATTATGTAACAAAGAATGAAGTGACCTTTCAGTCTCAATTCAGCAGCCAAACAGCTTGTTATCTTCACCTCGGTCTAGGCAGCATTGTCCCCTTTAGCATCAACCAGCAACCGTGAACCGCCGCTCTTTCTGTTGTGTGCATCCCAAGCTCCTGTGCTTCTTCAGTTCAAAAGATGTTGTTAGTTTCCTGCAATCTTCACCATAATGACTAGTTGTGCCACTTCCTCTAATACATGAATAGTCATTACCAGCACAGTATAATCCTCCTAGCAATATATTGCTACTATCCCATGCCTAGCAAACACTGGAGGTGCATGGATCAGAAGCAGCACCTATCTCTGCTTTGCTGCCCCGATGGATGTTTACAATAAAGCCACATGATATCCACGTTTGCTTATCATCACCAGCTCATAGCACCTATAGCTGGAGTAACTGTTCACAAATATTGCTGTTACAGCTCAGCATTTATCTTCAGCTATCAGGCTGTGCTTACTGCTGTGGCAGGAGAAGTGCTACCAATGCCACACACAGGAGGACACGAATGTTTTTATAAGGGAACTCCCAGAAATGCCTTTTCATCTGTTTAAAGACTCCTCTTCTTTCAGCTGCTGCCTGTAGGCCCTGATTTCCAGTGTAAAATCATGTCACAACACAATTAACAAGAGATTAATAAAAGATAAGATAGTCCATAAACAGTTCAGTTATGTGGACTGTTGTGCAAATTGATCAAGTCTTTGAATAATTTTGTTAAAACTTGAGATAATGCTTCACCTTCTGCAAAGGTGCTTTTATTGTACCTGCTAAATGCAAAACAAACAAATAAACAAAAAGCCGCACCCAAACCCCACATATATATTGTTAAAAAATTCCACAATCATCTTATTTAATATACTACATGCAGCTAAAAGTGGTTAAGATCCCATATTCATGATATTTTGTTACATTGCAAAATTGCAGAGTATAAAATTTATCTGGCTTAGATTTGTGTAGTAATTAAGATTTACCTGGCAGCCGTTCATAAGAAACAGGAACAATGATGTCAAACTTCTGGCTTCCTGGAGAAATCTAATTCATGACACCTTGCTCTGCATTTGACTGGTCTGAAAGATATTTTCTCACAGGGAATAAACATGTTTAGAAAATACCTATTTTTTAAAAAGCTCAAACAATTGGTTGGTTGATATCTGTGAAATAACAAAATGTTATGCGATTACCATGTTCAAAATCAGTCCAGGAGCTGGATAATACCATAATTTAAACCTCAGAACTGAATTAAAGGCACTGATTGACACCATCTGATCCCAGAGATTGACTCACACTATTAAAATCTATCCAGTGGCTATTAAATGGTTGTTTAACAGAGAATTATTATTTAATGATTTCACCAGTTTTGTCTACATTTTGAATATTTGAAGGATTCAGATTATTCAATAACGGTCATTGAAGAAGAAAGGATTAATTGTCTCAGGGTTCCTTTAAATTTTTCAGGTTATATTCATTTATGACAGCTCATGTAATACTTTGTTTGGTAATTACTTGATAGCATAAATATCGGGATCCTATAGATGTAATTGCTACTAATGCATCATAAAAGGAGTTTTTTTAATTATGCTTAGGAATAGATCTAATTTTGAAATGACACTGACGTATGATTTATATAACTTAATTAATATCTAGGTATCATAGACAGTGTACACCTATCAGATCTGATCTGTTTCACTGGGAATCTGCCCTTAATAGGTACTTTTTTGGCAAAAAGTATTTTTCCTGGGGCTGAAAGACAAGTGACAAGGTTTCCTCTGTAAGGAGTGCTTTTTACCAAACCTTTCCCCATCATGTTTCTCAGTATCTTTCCCTTTTTGATGTACATCAGAATCATATTAAACATGCAATGAGGGGAAAGCTTCTATAAGGTTTGGGGCTGTAAAGTGATTGCAGTTTCACATGCTGTTTTGTTTGCAATTTAACTAGGTTTACAGCTGCCGCCTCTCATCTGTTAATCACTGCTACATTCACCAGAGGTTATAACCAGTTCACATGTACCAGCATAACCAGCCATGTGTTCACCCTTTAAGGGGTGATACATGAGCATGGTTCACCCTCAGGATGATACATGTTCCCTAAACATCTTTAATGATATGAAAGATTATGAATGAGATATAAAAACTTCTGATTTTGGAGGAGGTGATTGGCAAAAACAATATCAACCTAGCTCAGTTGTGCTAGAACATCATGGTTGATACCTCACCTGTCTGTAATATGAAAGGGATTGGGAAAATTGGCTGTAGGCTTGTATCAGCTGATCATAGTAGGCATGTCATTCAATCTACATATAATTAGGCTTTCCACCTGTAAAATGTCTCTCAAAGGCACTGATAGACTTTAATTTGTTAATGTTGGCAAATCTGTGTTTCTCAGAAGAGATAGTACATTGTCTATGATATCTAGATATTAAGTTATATAAATCATGTCAGTGTCATTTCAAAATTAGATCTATTCCTAAGCATAATTAAAAAACTCCTTTTGTGATGCATTAGTAGCAATTACAGCTATAGGATCCCAATATTTATGCAATCAAGTAATTACCAAAGTATTAGATGAGCTGCCTTAAATGAATACAACCTGAAAAATTTAAATTAACCCCGAGACAATTAATCCTTTCTTCTGCGATGACCAGTACCATGAAATGTTTATCAAACATGACCTTATCTTCCCTCATTTTGTAGTTCATTATCGGTGTCCTCAGTCTACAGTGCATTCTTTGCTGTGGTATTTTGTGAGGACAGCAAAGCACTGAGAGCCCAGAAATGTGACCTCTGTTCTCTGTTCTTTCCTAGTCCTCAGCAAGACATATAACTCCTTATTTTTCATATCTGTAAAATCCAGACAACAAAGTACAATAACCATGGCTGATAGAAAAATCCTTTGCAAATCATGAATGAAGCACATGAAAAGTCACCCACAACAGGTGGGTAATTTTAACACCAGTGTGTATAACACTGTCCTAAACGTGGCTCCAACTCAAATGCCTAACAACAGTCTCACCAATGATAATTGGATGGAATTATTTGAAGTATTCATAAGTATTAACCAATACGGTTTCATAGTTTTTCTGAGATGCTATTGCCCTATACAAATAATAGGCTGAAGCAGAAAGAGGTAACTGCCATGCCTGTCATGACATAAATTTTAACGATGACTCCAATGATAGAATCAATCCTGACTTTAGACTTCACTTTGACTAAAAGTGTAGCACAATGACATTATTATTACTGTCAAACACAGAGCATGGAGCTTTTTTTTTTATTACTAGATTACACAAATGTGCTTACACTTAGTTATGCTCCATGAAAACCATTCCAAATGATTTATCTGTTAAGAGTTAATAACTTGTTTAATGTAATTTTGACTTACTGCATCTGGTTAGCCAATGTTTTATTTTCCCAAAAATCTTAAGTAACTTAACTGAGCATTTTCGCTGGGTAAAACAAGCTCCCTCTGCTGGATCTGCAAAAAAAGAGTATGGATCTGCCTAGGTCCTGTGGATGAAGGCTGGGCATAGACTGGGGCTTTGCTGTTCATTTTAGGAAAGTGGATTTTTTTGTTGATCTTGGTTGCTAAAAGTACCACTTAAAGGCCAAGGAGTCAAAGCTTTATCTACAAGGAGTGTTGAACGGCTGAGGAAGATCACTGGCTTCAAAGGGACAAAGAGGCCTTTCCTGAGACTACTGTTTTTCACTAGTCAGTAGAAAGCCACCCCTTACTGTGAAAAGAAACTAAGATTTTTAATAGCAAAGGAAACTATGTTATGCCTTTTTCAGCCCTGAAGAGCTTAATTCACTGTCTGCTATACCTTGCACCTGACTTTCCCATGACAGCAGAAAAATTGCTCAGCCCTCTCTTTCAAAAGC
>VYXH01012056.1:0-10256 GCA_013397275.1 Burhinus bistriatus
TTGAAGTCCCCCACGAGAAAAAGCGTGAGCGATTGCAAGACCTCTGCCAGATGCTTACAGAATATTTCATCAGCCTCTACATCCTGGTTGGGGGGTCTATAGCAGAGAAGTACAGCTGGCTGAATATGCCTTCACTGTCCTGTCCTATTTTGGATATTTTTCCCTAGTGTGGACATTAGAGCTTCCTGTTTGCCTGAGTGTTAGCAACCAGCATGAGCAGTGATGAAGTTTCCAGGCACCTGGAGTTTGTTCCACCGCCATCACCATCATCCCATGGTACTGAGCACCACACAGTGTCAGGGATGCACCAGCTGCACACCCACATACACAGAAAAAGTACCTAGCAAACAAATAATCAACTGCTTGTTTACTGTGACAGTTACCAATTTATAAATGGAGCCCGTCACTTCAGAAAGATAGGGCAGAGTCACAAACAGCAGGCACCAGAGAGAGAACAGGGCTGGTGAAGAGAGCTTTGTTAGTAGTAACAGCCACAAGAGGAAGCACATGTGATTACTGCTCTTTAATAGTTTGGTCTTTACAGCACAAGATACATGGACTGGTGTTACACTTCTGTAATGAGTAGCTTGTCACATACACATTAACTTCTCAGAAGTAATTACTGATTTTGTTAAGCTGTGAGTATGCCTGCCCACAAAAAGGTGATTGTTTGCTCAGTTTGTCATGAACTGGTACAGAAAACCGGATAAGTTTATTTTAAAAAAAACAAACGAAAACAGAACCCTAAACAGATTCAATCAGACAGGACAGATTAATAGACAGGTCTCAGAAATGCAAGGTAATTCCTGTACCTAGGAAAATGCTTAGACATGTAATCACATTTATCTTTGCTCTAAAAGCAAAACAAAGCAACAGGCACTCATCTCATTATCATATTGGAAAATAGGAGAATGACAACAAAAATTCACAGCTGTCCAAAATGGTCACAAGTCTTAATGGACAGAATGCATTAGAAGCCTGCTGAATTATTTAGGTGACTCAAACTTTTGTTGATAAGGAGCCTCTGATGAACGTCTGTTCAGCCTTTCTTCTTCATCTATGTCTTTTGATGATAACTCTATGGACGAGGTGAAATAAAAGGAGACTTCACATCAAAATCTTTACTTCTGCTACTTTTATTCCTAATACACAATTATGTTATCCAGCAAGCCCTGAGTTTGCCCGATGTCTTCAGTTTCCTTTTACATATTCAACATTTTATGATGTCTTGTATTTATCAATTGTTAACAAGCAGCAGGACAGGGGAGCAGAACTGAATATTTCTCATTTCAGGTTTCATTCTACAGGTGAATCAAAATAAGATTTCAGACAAAACTGTCTTCCTGAAAAGCTAAAGATCCACAGCTTATTATGCCATTAATAGACTTAGGAGTACCTTCTCTTGTTCTTAAGATTGATAGTTTTTTTTCTTTTTCTCCTGCTATGAAGTTCACACATTTTTGGTGCTTTACTTGACATAAAAGAATGAAAAAGAAAGAACAAGTGATAACAGTGCCTGGAGTGCATCCAGTATTTTAGATCTCTTTCTTCACAGTAAGATGCAAGCAAACAGATGTCCTTCAGGTTTTTATGCAAAAACTTCATAATTGCAGTGGAGCCCGATACAGAGCAAATAAAGCAAGTTTAGCTACACTGTTCGTTACATAAGGCTTAGGCGGTAATACCTCAAATATTGGTTGAATGACTTAGTCATGGAAAAAGAGGGTTACTACAGACTCCTGGAAAAGATTAAAACATTTTTATTCCATAAATCACAGCTTACTTAAAAGTTTCTTTGCAATTAATATAAAGAAGATCTGGAAAGAAAAGTCAGTACATAATTACTAACTTGTGCCATAACTGATTTACACAATTACACAATTTTTAAAGATGAATTAATTTTTCACAGTGACTTCTGATTTACTCTGTTTCCAAACCACCTCTCTGCAGTAGAAGAGAGAAGACTTACAGCTTTAAACTTTGACAGCTAAACTTACAAGAGAGAACAGGACTCCATAGCATTCACCAGGGCAGGAAAGCACGGCCAGGGAGCATGGAAGTGCACTACAAACTTGCAGGTTCTTACCTGGTATGCTGTGTAGGCACTTGCATGTAAAAAAACCTAACAGACTTTGTAGTTTTCAATCTTTTACCCTGAAGTATGTGTTTTGTCAAACACAGCTGTGTGCTAGGAAGCATGAGGGAAAGAAACAGGAAAAAAAGTCAGAATAGAACTACAGCTTAATTCCAGTACCATGCGTATTTAAATATGTGTACTTGGAAAGTATTGTACAAGAAAAAAAATGTAAAAGTCATCATCTCAACTGGATCATTTCAGTGGAATCAGAAAGTTATGAGACATTACCTCCGCATTTGAGCTTTGTAATGAACATGATAACTCCAATTATGATTCTGATTCAGGAAGATGGTGACTAGAGTTGGGAAAAGAGAAAGCAACACTGAAATCTTGAATGGAACTATCCAAATAATTAGGTTTTTTAAATAAAACAAAAGAAAACTAGCGTTTCCTGTAGACTGAGTATGTTCGGTAGACTGAAGTTTCACTGGCCTTACAATACTACAGAGGGTGAGGTATTTCAGGAATCCAAAAGGTATGTAATCAATGATTGCAAACTAACCTACTCTATGCTCTTAGACCACAGCAGGCTTCATTTCTAGAGGCCAAAAGCCTGGGGTTTTCTACCAAATTGTAGTGCAAGCAGTGTTCCTGAAAATTGAGTGCAACAATAATTGAATTCAGATGTAGATAGCCAAATTCTCATTCAAAGCAATGGGAAACATTCTTCTTCCATGTAGCTTTGCACCCATCAGAAAAGCATAAAAGAAGTCAATCATAAAACACATACATAAATGGCATTCACTGAAGTCAAAGGGGAAAGAAGAATCAACAATAGCATTGCTATTTAGAGTGTACAAGATAGTATTGGTATCAAACTCAAAACATAATCTTGATCAAAATTCTACTATCTGACTCTAAAGTTCTTGATCACTTTCTCAAAAAACAGCCTTTCTATAAAGTCTGAAGAGTCAAAGATGGTCATCTACACTCCCCATAAATTTCGTCCATACCCAGCCTACATTAAGGAGATTCAAGACCTGTGCGTTTGGTATGCGAGTGAAGTCTGAAGAGCCCACTGTGATGGAGAATATGCAGTATAGTCCGCGTACCTTGGCAGAGAACTGGCCCTTAACACCTTAACCACCACCATTATTCAGGCTTATGGAAACTGAATAGTGTCAGATACTGCCAGAGTAATCAAGAAGAAAACCTATTGCAAGCTTCAACTTGCAATACAGTTTTGCATGCTGTTTCACATGGGATACTCCAGTTCTACTCACTGAAGTCATACAGGTTAACTTCAAACAGCCAGAGAGTTGCAAACTGATTGCATGATGACTAACATCAAGTAACAGCAATTTTAAAATTGCTGGATCAGAAAAAAACTAAAAATCCCAATGAACAAAAGATATGGCAGTCTGTTCTCAAACAGAGAAGGCAAGCCAATACAAATTGTAATATACAACAATAATATACAACAGGAGTAACATACAATGACCAAAGCCTTATATGGACCAGAAAACCATAGTTCTTGTAGCTCTTTAAGTGACTTTTTCAGGATCTGATTTTCCCCTCAGGAAAAGCTGCATGACAACGTGTGCATGTTACAGATGCATAAAATGAAGCCAAGTTCAGAAAGACTTTGTGAAAGTAACAGAATGTTAATCTTTTCTGACTTAATTACTCTGTGTATGTATTTACAGTCTTGGGAATTAAGTAACAAAATACAAAGCTTAATCTCTTTAAAATTGAATCTAAAAGTGAACTTCACAATATAGACCTTCTCAGAGGATTATGTATGCTTGTCAGGGAGCATCCTGACCTATGCTGGAAGGAATCTAGGACAAACTGATTGTACTGTTGAGGCTTTGCTTTATGGTTGAACTTAAAACATCTGGGATCTTCAATTCTTGTTACTGCGGGCTGCACCTAATGGATTATATTGAAGCACACTACTTATATTTTGTATTTCTATATTAAGATATTCACTTGAATTTATTTTATTTAGGCAGAAAGCTGTCATTTGATCCAGAAGACTGTTGATCAGTTCAGCTGGTGTCTTAGCAAGCTACTCAAGTGTGATGCATATGCTCTGTTTCAATTTAAAATACAGAATAGATCAAGACAAATTAATTACATCCTCAGAAAGTATTTTCTTTTTGCTAGCAGACGTTTTGGACATCAATATAAATAGCTCATAAAGAAGCTTAGACTTAATTCAATCATACAAAAGGAACTGTCTTATAAAACCAATCTATTTTCTAACTGCAACAGTATCCACTTACAGCCTGATTCTCAGAGACACCAATTAACCTAGACCACCTCAGAAAACCTTATGCTCATTTTCTGTTTCCTTCAGCAATGTCGCCATTTCCAGGACAAATCTTTGGTTTTGCTCTGAAGAGTGAATTAACACCACATATCTGACACCACAAAACTGCTGAGATGGAAGCAACCCGAGTAAACTAGAAGAAGCAAAAAAAGATTTAGGGAAAATGAAATTTTCTCAACAACTGACATGGTGCACATGATCAAGGTGTCTAGTAGTTACAGGACAACTTTAGTGGTGGAGAGAATACGCAACCTGCACTTGTGGTTCTTGTGACTTGGGCTCCATGAAAGCTTTCATACCTACAGTATTGAAAAATTAATAAAGATGGCATAATCAGGACTTTATCATTAATGCCATTTTCTTAAAAAAAATACAAATACTTTTTGCATATCTTTCTTTTGAAATGAAAAGTTTGGACATGATTATTTTACACGACTTACAAATATTAGTATACTCTGCATTTATGTTATCCTTTTTACCTGGAGAGATCTATTGGAATAAGTCTATTACACACAAAATTTGCATTTTCTCTTTTATCATCTTTATCAAAATAAAAATAAATTTGCCAAAGAGAAAAGACCATAATCAGAATCACTATCTCAAATACACACAGGTTTATCTCTGTGCTCTAGTCAGCAACAGTAAGACGTCAGTTGCAATTTTCGAAAATACAGGCCACCTTTAGAAAACGGGAGAAAAGCAGGAACAGTGATCAGGTACTGATGCAGAACCTGTACCAAAGATTGTTCTCTTCTTTAGACAAAATATCTCAGGCGATTCAAAGCTTACATAAGCCTCTTTTGGCATGTTTTTGTGTATCTGAAGAAAGGAAGCAATCAGTTCATGATCATAGTAGGACAAAAAGTAATAATGGACTTAGTAGTTAAAAATATTCAGACCGGATATTAGAAATGTTTCTGTCAAGACAGTGGACCAGTGGAGCAGACTGCCTGAACAGGTTGTGGAATATCCATCATTTCTTAAATACCTCACAGATACTTCACAGGTATCAAAAGAGAATTATAAATTAGTGCTGGTATTGAATATGGAAGCATTAGACAATTTCTTAGGGCTCCTTTCAGTCAATGATTCAGTATTAGTCTGGTTTATTTTATATTTTGATGATTGCAGGTTATGTTTAAGGGCTGGAATAAATTTAAGGACTAAATATCAAATTATTGAGACTCCTTTGCTTAACGCATTCGTTCCCTGTTAATGACTGATTATACAATAAGACAACAGAATAAATAATATCATCAACAACAATGAATACAAAAAAATGCAGTCTCATGAGTTAAGGTTTTTTATTAAAAAGAGATTTAGCTGTAGATTCTACAGACAATTCCTGAATTTTATTTTTCCTCTCTAGGATTCCACGTTCTATTGACTTCATTGGAGTTGGTGGAACTGGTGCTTTATGGCATCATCCCCTGAAATTGTTCTTCTTTGGCTGTCGAGATGTTGGTGTTTTAGAGTCCTAAAACAATTTCACATCCGTATGTAGCACACACAGTTCAAATCAAGTTACCAGAATTTATGCTTTTAATCTGATTTGTACTGTATTATTGAATTTTCTTACCTGTCTACAAACAGATTATTTAAGGTAGTAAAGGTGGCTTTTGTACTACTCCAGAGTCCTTTGTTTTAAAGGACATCTCTCATTTTATAACTTATTTTCCTCAACTTCAATCATCATTAGTCAACTGGTGCCAGTCAGATATGAAATTTTTCAGATATGAAACACTTTAGAAGTTTACATGGTGCTTCAAAAGAAATTCTGTATTGAACTGGATTGTGAAAGATGCAATATCACCAGAGCAAAAGTATAGCCCTCAACCAAGACCAGACCTCACTATATTATTTAGCAACACATTTTATTCAGAAAAAGTATAGAGCCACATTTCTGTTAGGTTCTTTGGTGTACAGTGTAAGTTTAAGATACAAAGTTAACTTGTCAAAAACCTTCTGAATAAGTTTGAAAGGTCAGATGAAAACTCTTACAAAAAAACCTTTAAAGCCAGATTCATTTTATCATTCAGCCTCAACCCAAAAACATTCTGGGAAAGCTACTTCCTATAATTGATGAAGATCTTCATGTCACAGAGGCTGAGAACCGTGATTTATTATGTGCCATTTAATATTTTGGAATGTATTTGTGTCAATGATTGAATACATTAGATTGTTAATCTAAGCCACAGTATGCAAATTTCCCCTCACAAGGACAGCACTCCAAACAACTACTGAGAAGGCTCTGACCAGTGCCTAGCATTTTCGATATATGGTAGATAACTGGACAAATCCTCTGTCTTCCCTCCTCAGTAATAAAAGAAGCAGCTTCAGTTGCACAAGCCCTTCTTTACCTTGACTTCTTCTGGAATACTGAATTTTGATTTATATTCCCTGTTTCTTTCATACATCTCTTTTTACCTCAAAGGTTCTGATTTAGCAATTTGCTGTAGCTCACCTAACTTAATGGAAACACTGATAAAAGAGTCTGCTCATGTAGAGGGTATGGCTCCTTATTTTAATCCTTCCAACACTCCCTGTACTGAAAGTCTGTTTATTCATTTTTTTCAATTTTTCTTTTGTGTTTTAAGCTACTTCATGCAAGAAGGACTGAGAACATGAAGCACCAAATCAAGGTCTTACAGCAAAGGACACACTCATTAGAAGAGCTGTGCAACTGCTACCTACTCTGCAAGCATCACTGAAGCCACAACACCAACCTCTGTTGGCAGGCAGATCCACAGATCTTATTACAGGGCAAACCTGGCTCTGGAATAAGACAAAAGCCCTGGCTGCAATACTGAGTGACACTACAGAACGTCTCTTGTCTTCTGGAAGCACCCAGGCAGGTCTGGAGAGAGTAGCCTGGATTAGGCTGCCCTTGCCAGGACAAGTCTCACCACTTGCTCTTGCCAGCCTTTTGCTTAAGGAGTAGAATGGGGTCTGGATAACACGATGATCGCATGAAGAGTGGACAGGAACAGTGGCAGCCTGTTTTCTGAAGGGACTCCTCGGAAAAGTGCCATCAGGAAAAGACTGTATGAACTGCCCTAGCTACCCACGGGTACAACTGAATCAAATGATTGCTAACAAAGCTGTAATGATCTATTCTGCCAGACTAACAGCACCACTCTTTAAATGCAAGTTAAAACTGATAGCAGTCCCTGATTCTTTTTTTCCCCTGTGGAACAACTGAAGATGTTTGTGCCAGTTGAACTTACCACACCCATAAAAAAAGTATGACCCTGCAGCTGCTCTAAGTCATCGAGTTCTTTTGCCTCTGACAGTTCTATGCTGATTTATATCACTAAGACTCTCCAAAATCATTTGAATTACAGAATTGCATAGCTGTAAAAAGAGGACTGAGTAGGCGCTGGTGATTATGCTTATGGTTATTGTTTTGTCACATGAAACTGCAAAAGCATTTAATGAATGAGTCATGGTGAATTATGTTTGAATTATAGATTATGACTCATTGATTTTCACATTGTTTTATCCTTCCAGCATTCTTCTATAAGAATCTAAGAGATAAGGAGCCTGCTCTGTCAGGCTTAGAAAAGGAGAAAAGGGCGATTCATCTACACTCAACCCATCAGAAGGGCCAAGAATGAGGAGCAGATCACCCTAACCAAGGAAAGAAAATAGTAGACATTTTCTTGCATCTTCAGTATGCCACAACTTGGGGGAGCTACATGCTGGAAAATCTAAACACAGCCTTGTTGAGTAGGTGACAGAACAATCCTATTTATGGCATCACACCATCGGAAGTTGTATTTTTCTTGGTTGGTCTTGACTGCTTTCATCATTAGTACAAACCAAGCTAAATCAATTATCTTTCTGAAGGAAGAAGCAGAGTTTTATATGAATAAAATAAGCTTTTCCTAGTTGCGGTTCTCCATTTTTAACCCTTTATAAATTCCTGGCCTGACTCTTTTTTTTTTTTTTTTATTTCTTAAAGTACGTATCCTTCAGCATTACTCTTTGAACAGCACAACTCACGCCTGTTCTAGCTAGTGTCCCGCTAGTCCCACGTTAGCTTGTAGCACTAATGACACTAAGAACATGCAGAAACTGGACCCACCATAGAAAGCCCAAATTAGAGCTAACATAGGTTTGGGCAGTGACTTCTCCTGTTGCTTCCTGCCTTCTGGTAATAAGAGTAACTCATAGGGTAGAAGGTGTTTCTCTCCCTTGACAGTGGAGAGGTTTCAGCCCCTTTGCTGCAGTTAGGGTGAGGCACATGCCACCTCTCAACATCGTTCCGTCTACGTTAACTACACTGCAGCATCCTGGTCTGAGGCTGACTCTGTAGCCATGACATGCAAGGTACAACTGCTTTTCAGTTGCCTTCCCACTGTAGCTGTGGCTTTAGGTGTGGTCCTCACTGTGGGGAGCGTGACTGAGAAAGGACCCTTTCTCAGCACATCTGGCCTGTGCTCTGTTAAACAGCCTAGGGGACATCAGCTCTCAAGTCAAAAAAAGATGCCAGAGACTGTACCTGGCTAAAAGCACTTGAACTGTAATGAAAGAGCTTAATGCTATTGAGCAAATTAATCTCAGTTTTAATTACAAGATCTTCTCCAGTGAATAATCAAAATCTACAGCTGGCATAGGCATCTCAGAGCAATAACAAACTGATGAGCCTATCACACAGTCCCTTTTTATGGCATATGGTTCTGTGTTAACTGAAAATAAGAATATGTGAAGCATTGCTAATGCAAACCAATTTTATGGGGGAAAAAGATACATATTTATACATAGCAAACTACCTATATATCTATTTATATAGAGATAATATATGTAACTATATATGGATAAATATAAACAGAAAATATATAGGTATATGATATTTAAGCATAACTATTTATATATAAAGTAGATATTAGGTATGTAGTAGACATGTATTAGGTACATATACAGATACAATGGATACTTATCTTTCTATATAGCTATGTACATAATATATCTAGAGATATCTGTGTAAATATAGATACATAGATATATCTATACATTTATCAATATAAAATATTTAAATATCTTGATCTAAATATATATAGAGAATATGTATCTATACATAGAAAATACATAGGTATAATATAAATTAAAAAAAATACATATCTGGAATACGTTATATTTATTCCAGAAAAAAGCTTCAGTGCAAAGTGGGACATACCAAAACACCTTCATAGTGAAAACTCGATGAAGAAAAATGCATCATACTTTGGATTTGATTANCAGAGCCTCTCTTTCAAGATTTTTCAACATTAAATCTGTGACCAAGTAGTAACAAACTCATCTCCATTCCTTTTGATCCTGGAGGGTTCNATTTCAATGGGAAGCTTGTTCCTAATATTTAATAAAATATGAAAGATTTTAGTTTAAAAATACAGCATGTTTCCAAATACTAGACAGTATTTTGTATTTCTTTTTGAACATTTGGCTTCACTGAGCATTCTGAAATCAACAGAATCATCTTGTTTTCATGCTAGTGTTTTTGATGGATATTCATTTGGTGATCATTATTACACACAGCGGAAAAAAAACCAAGCTAAGATATCTGTTAAGCCAGAGGAATCTTTCAGCGGTGAAGTTCAGATACAGGCAAATCCAACCACCACTAAATGGCTTAGGGGATACAATACTCCAGTTCAGTACTAAGAAGCTGGTAGGACTTCTCAGCTTTATAAGTAAACTGTTATTTCAGCCTGGAATCTTAGCCTACTGCTCATGATGTGTGACTCACTATGAACTTACAGAGGTACTAAAAGGCTAGTAGACCACTATGGTATGAGGTACTTTCTGATGAAGATAATGAGCTGTAGGAGGAGATAGCCCTGT
>VYXH01012056.1:10812-27367 GCA_013397275.1 Burhinus bistriatus
CCCCACTGTTCCCCCTAAAGCCTGGCAGGCTGCTCCCTGCAGCCTCCCACCTCTGTACTGCAACTACTTGCCAGGCTGCCTTACTACACACGGGTAAGCTCAGCTGCTCACCAGACAGGAACAGTCTCTCCTATGCACTTTTTGGGAAGACTCCAATCTACCCTATGACTCAACATCCATAAACATCACTTTAAAAAAAGAAAAATAAAGTACTGTTCATCTCAAAGAACAGAAAAGGGAAAAAACCCAAGATGGGGTTTGCAACATTAACTACATGACTATGCATATACTATCCATGAAAAAGACTGCAAGTAGAGGGTAGAGGGATGAAGGCATTACGCACATATGCAATGCTTTTATCAAGTTCTTAAATAGCTTTTACTTAAACTTGAGACAACTACAAATTACCAACTTCTTGAGTCTTTCAAGACTTGAGGTCTTTCTGAAAGGGTTATTGCTATCAAGGCAGTCACAGGCATAAGCTAGCATCTTGCTGCATCTTACCCATTACCCACAATTATACCTTATGAGCTGATATCCTGTTGGAGATGCTCTGCCAGGATTATCTGCTCATTTCAACATACCTTTAAAAAAAAAAAAACACAACAAAAAACAGCTCAAAGCAAAAGAAAAAGCAAATCCTCTTGAGATATCACAAATAAAAGGCATACCAAAAGCCTTGGAACCACATGAGACTGACATTTTGTAAGTGGAGAAATATTTATGCAATACTTGCATGGACTGGGGAAGCTTCTGAAAGACCTCTGTGGTGGGCTAGAACCTTAGCCTGAGCATAAATAGAACACATTTTTTCCAAAGAAAAATACAATGTAAGTTCTATGGATGTACAAACATCCTGGATCAATCCCCATTCTCTCAGAGACAAAGCTGGCATCTTCAGCAGCTAAGGTTCAGAAAGATGTAAGACTTGCTTCTAAAAGACATTAATGTATTCAATAATCCTGCTCTAAGAATTTGTCATTGTCACGATAGGTGTTCTATATAAATCAACAAATACATAAATAAAAATATAAAGTATTTCACATTACTCCTCTGCAAGACACTTAATTTCCCCTGGACATGCCAAGACTTGTTCTGTATTTAAAATACTGAGTTTCTCAGAAGTATCACAGTTAAATTATCTCCGCTGTATAATGCACTCAAAAGAAGTGAATGTCTATCATCTATAAACAGAACAAAATAAATAAGGGCATAGAAAACAAAAGAAATTTAAAAGAGAAATATTTTGGAAGATAAAGTTCTCCAGCTCAGAAAATAAAATGTCTGGAAATTAAGCATCATATGTTATTACAGATACATTCAGCAAGGAAAGTAATTATACAAAAGAAACAAGACAGAAACCTTTAATTGCTTGTAGTATATGTATACAGTATATGAAGTGCTGTAAAGACCAGGGTTAGCAAAATAAGAGAACAACACTTTGCTCAGAAAAATGCACAATGTCTCAAGATGCACAATATACATGTGACAAACCAGGTGGCATTGGTAATGTCACTGAGAGTCAGGTGTCCTAATTATGCCCATCTGTATAGTTTATACTTGAAGTTTCTGTGTAGATTTAAGTCACAGCATTATACCCATGCTTCAAATTCTGTATATTAAGCCAGCCTTTCCAGGACCAAATTACTTCAACAGAAAGTGTTGTGATGTGATTTTTGTGCCAGAATGAATACATAAAGTTTGAATGGGGCATAAATTATGGACTCTAAGCTGCCACTCAAAGAATAATTTTGGGATTACCATGCAAGTACCACGTTGATGCTCAGTCACTTAAAAAAAAAATCAAAAAACCCACAAACCAAACACCCTCACTGAATAAGAAAATACTTAAATAATAATAAATATTTTTCATAGCTTTTCAAGTGCAGTCCTTCCAACCATCCTTCTCACAAACAAGAAGTAAGAGTGGAGAAAAAAAAAAAGCTTTAGAGAATGGCTTCAAGGATAAAGAATGCCTTCCATACAAAGACAGACAAGGGCTCTTCATTTTTTTTAAGATGATACTAAGAAGGGCAATGATAAAATCCCGTATAATTGTGAAGAACTGGAGGGCACCAAAGTGATTAGCTAGGAGACCAAAACACCCAGGAAGATTCTACCTCACACACATGTTTTATGTTACAAAACAAGTTAATGTAGCCTGGTTGGTACAGCATACTGAACCCCAGTTCATTGTATTTGCTTGGAAATGTGTTCAACTTTGTGTTTGTATAATCTACATAGCTGTCTTAATTTCACTGAAGAGAACAACTCTGCTTTCTGCAAAACTGGATTATAACACAAACAGCAGCATTGTATGAGACTGTGTCAAAGAAAGCTCTGCTTCATTCTTTGGGGTTTGTTACCCAGAAGTGAGATATAGATATGATAGTTTGTGGAATTCTTTTTTTTCATACAATTTTTGCCAGCGTAATGAATCCAGAGATCTTTACTTTTATATTCTGTTATCTTCAAAAGTGATTATATGCACTTTTACCAAATAGCTAAACAGATATGAGAAAAATACAAACAATGTAAAGAATGTTGTCACATTAAAGAACGGCATACAGATTTATAATATTTAAATGCATAGTGAGCAAATACAATTCTTGAAACAATGTAAGGCATAAAACCATCCTAATCAAAGTTAGAAGTGTAATATTGTAGTTCATGCAACACCTCCATGGCAATAGTAATAGGGGCTATTGGGCAATTCTTGAAATTAACCTTCTCTGGCAAATTCTTAAATTTCCAAGAAAGAGTTTGCAACTATTTTAAGACAACTATTTGACATTAGGAAGTACTAGATTTATGGATTAATAAAATGAACATTTCTTGCTTTTTTTCTTCTGTTTGAGTAGCCTATTAAATACATCTGGAAAACACTAAGCCCATTTTATCAAACTAAACACACCTCAAATCCAATAAAAATCATAGGCAATAGACAAAACTAAATCATTTCTCAAGACACATAACTCTTATGAGTAATTTATTTTGATACTAGATGACAAATGAAAATGACCATTAGATCAATATAAAGCCTCTTGGTGTGAGGTAGTATGAATGAAGCATTTTCACTGACAAGTATTGGAAGTAAACAATTATTTAAAACAAGATAAAGAGTGACGTTTCCAGAATTCAGAATAAAAAAATACTACATTTTTTCCCCCAAATGGATTAAAAGGTGAGAGTAATGCTTCTATTATACCCAAGCTGAGCAACTCCCATTTCAAACCAAGAACTTTAAACCTGATCAGCTGGTCTGCAAGTCTGCCACCCATCATATTATGGATAGTCTTCTAATCAAATAAGGATTCTCATAACTGGAGCACTATGTGACAAGCAGTCTGAATTGATTTGGGATGGGGATGTCAAGAGTGCTCACAATGTTCGCAGCCTGAATATTACAAAAGTATAGGGAGAAACATGACATTTCATGTTTATAGACTTGGAGGGGGATATCTTAGTCCTTCTGTTATTCATTTAATCTATTCCTTGGGGATCAAAACATTTTTTTTCAATAGCCTCAAAACACAATACAGAAGCCTTGTGGATCCGATGAACTTTTTCTTAGTAGCTTGGTTATCACTTAGTTTTGTCCAAGTTACAACTGAGTCAACTACTTTTCATCTAAGTACTGTTTTCTGTATGTATGATAAAATCCTTGCAGTGGAAGTAGTTCTTATGATAAGTATCTTCATAGATCATATGAAGTAAATTAATAGAAAGGTATTAAGAAACATTGAATACTGGTAGCAGTGTAAAGAAAAAGTGTTTTCAACAAGTATTCTTCTCAGGTCTTTTCTGTGGCCTCTTGCAGTGTAGAGGCTAAAAGAGGACTAGGCTCACTGGTAAGCGAATTACAGACAAAAACTGACTTTCAGAGGCCTTAAACTCAAGCCCATATTTGCTAACATCTATTTATAAAGGCAAAAAAACCTTCAGTGGAATTTCACAACATTCAGCACATGCAAACATGCATTACTGATTTACCCTGACAAGTGACAGAATATGGCCTCAGATCAAGTTTGTAGGACACCTCTAGTAAACTGCAGTGGTCTTCTCTGAACCCACTGCAAAATCAAGTGTGACAGGAAACAGATGAGAAGGAAGCTTAAAAAGTTCTTACCTTATCTGATCTGACTGTGTAAAAATGGGGCAAAGTTCAATTCAGATAATTCTGCTATTTTTGTTGTTACAAATGCTTTCTGCAACTACGGCAATCAATACATGAAAGAGAAATACCAACAAGGTGAATAGGAGGAGAAACTGCTGCATCAAAAAAAATGGCTTCAAACAGTTACTCACCTAAATCTGGGTTTTCCAAATTTAAAATGTGATTTAGATGGACTGTGCAACTAAGTATAGTGTTAAAAGCCAATGTCATATATATCAAAACATACATATGCTAATGTTAGTATTTTGACATGTGTGAAGTTCAGACCTCACTTTCAATGCAGGCTCCAGTTGCAAATGACATTTAAATTCTAGAAGCCCAATTTCAACAGATTTATTTCTTCCATAAAATCTCTGTGTATTGAGATTTGTCAGACAGCTGTGCAGAAAAAAAACCGGTGGAAGGTGTTTTGGAAAAGAAGCAGTTGCCTATACCGAATTAAATAATTTCACTGACAACTGCTAGAAAGTATGTTTTGAATCAGGGACTTAAATCTTGCTAGACTAAAATACTAGGTCACATTTTGAATGTATACAAAGCAGGAAGTGTCAAGATGATGAAAAACATCAAGGTCAACATTAAGTTGAAGCAAAGCTGAACAATTTAAAAATTTAAACTCCTAACTTAGGTTACAAGAGTCATTGTTAGTGAGTCCCTAGAAAACAAAAGTTAATACTTTTAGTGAAGATTAGAGTGTAAGTAGTGCATAGGTATAGCCTCAGGAAACACAATAGTATTGATTAGTCAACCCTTCTACATAAGCCTTAGATTAGTCAGAGTTTGAGCCTATTATTTTTTACAGCACTGCTAAATCATTCATTCCTTCCTATAATCTAGCTTTTATCATTTGACTGTATTGAAACACATAACTAGAGACTATGTCACAAGCAAAATTCACCAAGTGACCAGAGGTTGATTAATTCTGCAGCTGCTTTGATTAATCCAAACCCCCAAGTGTCTTAGAATATTTTGCATTTAGCCAGCTTATAACTTATAACTTATAAAACGAGGAACTAACACACATTGAAAGGCATTAGTACCCAAGTACTGTAGACAAGTCAGAATCTCTAAAATTTACCTGAGGAAGATACTGTGGGATAAAACCTCTTTTTACTATTATAAGCGAATATCTATCCATTATTCATCTGAGAGCTGCATAATCATGCTACTTATGCTACATAATTTCATTTATGTGGCTTTAATATCACATCTAAGTTCCCATTTAATGTGTCACATACTTAATGAAATTTGTGGAGAAAGTCTGGTCTAGCTGAAAGTATGGATATTCTGCATCATGACAAAAGAAACTCTCTCTGACATGTGGGACATGAAGAATCTCAAACACTAATCAAATAATCTCTTACCAAAAAAAAAATCTGAGCTACTAGAGAAAAGTATGTTTTCAACCTATAAATAACTGACAGTCATAATCATAAATTATTCCTTTTCTTGTCAGAATATAAATTTTACACTTCATTCTGCATGGAATAAATTTTGTTTTGGAGGGTTTATTTTAAACTATTATGTTCAAGATTGGTGAACAAAAATTTCATAGGAGTGAAATTGACTTCATGGCGCTCCTCTGTCATTACAGGCCAGCATTCACCCGGACCCAGGCTGAATCTGTAAAGCTGATCCTATTGCTTTAACTTCTAAGTAAGTATCCTATCACATGGTAACAGACTTTCCCTTTTTCAGAAATAAGTTCCCCCCAACTCACAACCTCCTTCCTTGCAGAGGGCATGGCAGAGAGCCTGCACTTCACTGCACAAATACCTGCAAGCATCAGGGGACTCGCTCCACCGCAGCCCCACAGAAGGTAACATTTATCTCCCTTCCGAAAATCTTTCAACCCAAAATCCACATAGATTACAGTCTGCTGACTGCTTCTAGTCTGCAGCTGATCTCAGAGATCCGTTAGAGAGACGTACTCAGTTAACTGGGAATATACCCATTCAGAAACATGCTGTACTGAATTCTCAACATACAAAAGCCCGGTAATTTTTAATAAAACTGGAATGGATGAAGATTAGGTATTCTGAGGTCTTCTGACCATGTCTAGACTGACATGGATCTTCAAAGCTTACACATTTCTTTCCATCCATCACTGGCACCCTCTGGAGCACACTCAGTTTCAGTATCAGCTCCAGCAAACCCTTCCTTTGCATTTCAGCCACATTTGGTTCCTGATCACATCCAGCATGCCTCATGTCCCAGGTTTTTAGGGTCACAGCCCAGACTGACCTGCTGCCTGCAGAGGCAGCAAGTGTCAAAAGCTCAGACCTTATCAGCAAGTTTGAGATGTCAGATACAGGAGGATATCCAGCATTTCATAGAAAAGGAGTTATAGCTGATAAAAGTTGCTGTTGACGAAAACAGCTTCTACTGTCCTTCCTGCTCCCCATCTTTCTGTTCTGTATCAGACATGACAAATAGCAGAATCCATCTTGTTATACAGTGTATAGGTCCTGAAACACTACATTTTCCAGCAATATTTCTCACCACTGTAAAACCCATACGGAGTAGGCTACTGATCTACATGATGTACAGCAATGTTTAAAAAGCTTGAAATTCACTTTTTTGAGAAGATAATCCTGTCTGAATGCAAAGGATAGTCAAATTGGTTACATGCAAATACCAGTGGGACACAGGTGCTGTGTTTGAACAGGAACTGAGGAACATTAAATTTTTGAAGCAATTAAATGTGAGATGCCTTTCCCTTACCAGACACTTCCTATTATGGTAGATGCTTGAAATAATCCAGAGGGAATTTGCAAGACATTTTTCCCCAACTTGGCTGTCTGTTCTCACCCTACGGTTCCTTAAGCCTACTTGTTGAGTGCTGCTTCATCTTTAGCAGCTTTACACGACAGGACTACTACTGTGTTAGGAGTACCAACAACGAGTGTCCCAGTGCGATTCAGTACCTGCTACTGAGGGGAAACTGTCATTGAATTGGGTCTGGAGAGTGCCCATATGCTCTGCAGTACAGCAGCAAGGACATAACTTGACCATCAGAAATTACGAAAAAAATTTTCAAGTAATGCCTAATTATTCAAAACACTAAGCCATTAGCACTTAAAACACTTCAGACCAATTTTTCAATAAATTTTATTTCCTGCAAGTTTCAGTCTTCTGAACCAGCTAGGACTAGTTTGATTTCCCCTACTCCATCCCAAATCTCCCATTTAACAATTCTTATCATACCTAACCAAACAAAGGCTTTATTGCCTAAAATACCAAACCAATTTGTGTCTTAGATGGACTCAGGCAGCTCCCACTCCCCTAAAGCTTTTCTCCAGCCCCAAGTTACAGTTCACCCTCTCACAAGCATTCATTCATCTTGACAGCAAGGATAAGCAGCTGCACAGGGTGGTTCATTGCATGTCTGTCTTTGGCTTTTCCATATGTGCTTATGCATTGTGTAGTACAGGCACCAAGAGCATCAATACTTTCCAGAAGCATCAGAGTCACTCTTGGCGCGTACTACAAAGATCCTCTGTGACTCTGCAGCTGCCAAGGACCTCCAGGTGAGCAAATACAAGCACTCATGAACAAGTGCATAAAAACTTCAAATTCTGCCCAAATTTCTAAGCAGAGGAAAATGTATCCAGGGAGACGTCATTCACCAGGGAGGCTGTGTGTCACTCTGACTAGATTCAGTAAATCTTTTTTGCAGATTTTTTTTTTTTTTTTAGGAAAGAGATGANTTTTTAATAACCAAAATTACCAGAATGTTATTTTGCCTTTCAAAGACTGCTTAGCACAGGAAAAATATTTCGCATCCGCTCATATGCAATAACATGCAGCAGCTATGCAGTCATTCTCCATTCAATATTTAACATATTTTACACAATAATCTGCAAGAGCCAGCATTTATTTTAAATAATATTTCAAGTATATTACTAACGTAATTAATGGCTGAGTGGAACATATTATAGATAAAATAACAATGGTTTAAATTTAATTAAAACATGGAAAGTTTGAACTGTAAACTTATTTATTGTACTTCAACATACTGGTTAATGATGGCTTTTTCTTCAAAAATCTTGCTTCTCCTTATATATACTATAAGTCATAAGTGACAGGTATTAGGTAAATCTAACAGATTACATTGGGCCAAACGTAATTAATCCTAGTTTACATTTTTTGAAATTAACTATATTGACTGAAGTGATTGCAAATGTCAAGAACAGACTTGAGATTCACTTTCAGATTAGTACAGTTTTGAACTTAAATGCTTGTTGCAGCAGAAGGCAACAAGGTAGCATGATTGGGTCTATTGTAATTTTCATATGTTTGGGCGGCTTTTAACAATGTGGCCTCATTTGTAGCCAGCTAGCTCATTACTTCAAGGTAACGTTTTCATCCCATCCTGCACTAATACATTTAATTCCTCAGGATACTTTGCTCTTGGGAAAAAAAGTCAGCACAAAATGAACTGAATATAAAGATCTTCAGTCTGTAATTTTGCTTTGATTTTCATCTGTACTTTCTTATAACTGGAAATGTAAGCTTTAGGCAAATGTTGCATCTGTTTGAAGTTTTCTCTTGTTTAAGCACTGTTTGCCATGAATGACAGACTTCTTGCATCTTATGAGACCCAGTTTTGTAGGCTTTGTGCAGATTTCGTCTTCTGATTTTACGATGTCTACTCCATGAAAGGAGGCTGAAATCATAGCTGATCATTATTTTTGTAATTGCAGCTGCAGAAGTTAAAACACTATAGAGCTTTTAAAAAAAACACAGCACCTCATATTTCACATTTCAGATTTGCAGTAGAATACCAATTTAAATCCTAACTTAAATCTAAATAATTGCATTGAGGGGCTTCAAATACAGGGAAGTTTGGCTCTACATTATTAATAGAAATAGTCCATTTTATCTAGTACTTTGTTGACGTCTGTGCTAAAGATAATACGCCAAAAAAATCAATAAAACAAATTATAAAAGTTTAGATTTCAGCAAGTCTAAATTGCAACTCTTCATTCCATCCCAACAAAACCTATAAAGTATACCTATTTAAGTAAAATCAAAATAAGATCTTCGAGTTGGATGTATGTTCAAATGACTTTATGCCTTGATGCTTTGTGCTGTCATCATTACGTTCCGTAGTCTGCACAGAGTGGTGACTATATTTTTCCTGAATACTGATTTCTATGCTGATTATATATATAGATCTCACTGAGGTCACTCATCTTCCTTCCAAGTGTTGAACATTTTTCCTCTTCATGTACAGTATTTACTTCATACTTTCCCTGCAGGTGACTTCTCTGTATGTTCAGACAGTGAATTGCATACACAGCTGCACCCCACACCTCTTTATATTATTAATATCTTTTTATTGCAACTAGTATCAGCTGCCATGAGTTTCACCAAACCAATTTACCAGAGCACACTAAAAATAACATTCTCAGAACCCAGCAATCTGAAGTTGAGTTGCCTCCATTTCTCTGAATTTCCTTAAAGAGCATTCAGAACAGTCACTTTCATTTAACTTTAGCCTCAATTTTACACCTAAATCCCCTTTGCTCAGGAACATGCCATCAGCTTACAGTACACTCTGAGAAGGTTCCCTGTTGTATGTTAACTTACATAATACATGATTGCTATGAATAAAATAAATTCAATATCAACCTCTTATGAAAGCCAAAATTTAAGAAATAACTCTGCTCTATTTTTAGGTGCAGTTATATAACTGTAATCAGTTTTAATTCCATGAGACAAAGGAATGTCTACATGGTGTTGTAGACATCCTTTCCAAAAAAATTCCATCAAACTAGTTCTCTTCAAAAGCAATTGTGCACTTTCTCAATTTATCAGTTCTCTGTTTTTTTTCTGAAATTCTCTATGGGCATGTGTAAAGTGATATAGAACACTTCGGGATTCTAGCTTATTGTATATCATACAGGCTTCTGCAACTATTTTAAAGCTAGTTACAACGATGTCAGAGCCAATGTCTTAGCTTATCTGGCATTACCAAGAAAAAGGGGACAATGGTCCCAGAGTGTTGCTTGGAAGGCTCAGGCTCGACATCAGAAAAATAAGTTCTTCACTAGGATGGTAACCTAGCAGTTAGAAAAGCCTACTCAATGACTTCTGTAATTTCTGTCCCTTGGAGGTTTTCAGATGTCACCTGCACAAAGCTTTGTGGAATCTGATCCAACTTTGAAGCTAGCCCTGCTTGGAGAAGTAAGGTCCAATAGCCCCACATGTCCTTGTCAACCAACTTTTCTATTATTTTACGGACCCATACATAAAAAAAAATGGTGCATCTTCCACTTTCAATAGCAAGAGTCAAATGGTCACACTGGTCTGGTTAATACCTTTCAAACAAATCTTTACTATTTTAAATTGCAAGTGCCTCTGAGTTCATGGACTAGAAGACTGAAAAAGCTGCAAAGAATATCTTTCCCACTACTGTTATCATTCCAAAAGCATCCAGATTTGCAATTCAAATATGAAGAGTATGAAGAGCACATAGCATTGCAGCCAGGAGGGCAAACAATCTGTTGGGAGTTGTACAGGGGGTTGTTTTTTTATAGACGCTATCTGTCTTGGTTACACAGAATGACTTAAACTTTTCCTCTTCCTGAAATCCAAATCAACAGAAGTTGCATTGGCTAGATAAGCTAGGGAATAGGAAAAATCTCTCTGCCGGTTATACATTGGACCATGAAGAGCATTTATCTGCATACTAGCAGAAGAATGATTTCTCTTGCATTCCATAAGATGTGAATGGACTTCCCTGAAACTGCTTTCAAAAGCTTCTTGTCATAGTGTGAGAGGAAGAGATATGCAAAAGCACTGCCAACTTTTAGTACTCAGTGTAGTGCTGTTGCTGATTTAAAACAGGCTCAAGAAGAAGCTGCAGTCAAAAACGTGTTTTGCCAGAAGCTATGGAATAGGCAGTTACTTTAAACCAGTGAATCCAGAAACAAATTTAGCAAGATTATGACTTCTTTCTCATGCCTGTAGTGTTGTTGGTGCTCCTTTAATAACATACCTTGTGATACTTATCTGGGAGTATTCTTCAAACACAACTCATGCTAAAAAAAGAGAAAAGGAGATTTTTCTTGTGCATTTTTCCATGGCATTTAAGTCACCTGAGTAGCTTCTAAACTCCTGCACTACAGCAAGAATTGTCTATATCCACATGTTCACTTTGGCAACAAAGGAAAGTTTTACCTTTTCCCCTCTCCTTCCTGTTATCCAAAGCTGAGCGCTGCATACATCACATAAATAAAACATTCCCTCCCTCATTTCTTACACGCTGCTTAGAAGTTCTCTAATATAAGAATCCAATAGGTTGATTTTATTAATACTATATTTCCATAGCAGCTGATTTAATGAACTTACTGTTACTGTGGAGCAGTTCCTTATCTACTGCTCCTCTCCTTAAAAGCATTTTCTATTTAAAAAATTATGCTGAGAACATTAAACATTATTAAGAATTTTAATTTTGCTTTCCACGGATTTATGAGTTTACAGTTTAGAAAGAGTTTGTATTTTATACTGGTCAGCAGCTTGATGCAGTCATAAATACAATTTCAAAGCACCACAGCATTTTGCAAAAAGGAAAAACAACAACAGAGGCTATGCTACCCAGTTCCACAGCAGCTGTGGGACTCCACCACAAGTCATTCTGGAGATCATATTAACTAAGCATGGGATTATGTCATAACTAGCTATGATGATTTTAACTTAAGTGCTTTTTATTCCCATGCTAACAGGTTTACATTATAATTTATCTTCTTAGCAGAGATGAACCATTACAATTCCACAGGAGAGCAATAGCTGACAAACTGTACTGGGGTACTTCCAAGTGTATCACTTATCTCACATTGCAACTAGGTCTGTAAATCTGTTTGAAAAAGCCTTCAGAAATAGCTGGATTTGGAAGGAACATTGAGTGTGGATTCTGAGTAACCACCACGCGAAACAGACTTGTTTACCACTCATTACCACCTCGATACAAAAATCCAGAAGGGTAACATTGTGAACAAGCAGTGAGAGACACAAATTCTACTTAGTTCGCTCATTATGTTGGGAAAATACATGAATGCCAGTTTACCTCATTACCAAACATCTGGAGATTTAAAGTAACCNATCTCCAGCCATTTCATCTAACTCTGAATGCTTATCCCTATGTTCAAAAACAGTCTTTATCCATTCAAAAGTACATTTAGCTAGAAATTTGAAGTAGGGGCTTCAACCCTCCTCATCTTTGCTGTCTACACAGTAGCGATGTAGTGTAAGCTAGTTACCTAGAGTCCCCCTCTGCAGACACTGGGAAAGGTACCTCCAGAAAGCAATTCTACCTGGTTTGGAATGTGAACAATAATAGACCATTGAGAGAGCTTAGACAATTAATAAACCAGAAACCCACTTCACAAGGCTAAAGACAAGTGTAAATAAATTCCATACAATGAAAAAGAAAATGAGGAAGATTTGAGACGACACTAAAGATCAGAGTTCTGCTTTGAAGGTGGTCTTTTAAGAAAAAGAAGCTGCAGCAGAGATTCCACAGGCACATTGATTTGTTGAACTATACAGATAGCTAGCAAGTATAATCCCACAAATAATCATGAATATGACCATTTGCAAGTACAACATGATATCCATGGAAAGTATTAGTTTTTCAAGGCTAGCCCTTTTAAGATACGCTTGTACAACCTATCGTAAGTAGAGATGAACGGATCTCAAACCAGTCACAGAAGGGCAGTTAACGTGGTGTCAAGCTAGAGAGAATAACTCTCCAGAAGGCATAAGTTGAAAGGTAAAATAAGCCAAGTAGAAGTTAAAAAGGGCTTTTGAACCACAGCCTTACTGACCTACATACCAACTATAGCAAAGTGTAAAGGTCTGAAAAAAAAAATAAAAAATCCAGAGCGGAAGGGTTGGTTCAAGACAGGGCAATATGAGAAGAGGGAGCTAACAAATGCAGCAACTCCAATTAATGTTTTAGTTATTGTCTTTAAAGACCAATTTCATAAAAGAAACAGCATTCAAATTTCTGTGAGATGGCCACAATTATAGTTCTCTCACCTGAAGTTTGGAGTATAGTAAATTATCCACTTCCTAGTCTAAAACAACAGTACACCTCTGAGAAGTAAAAAAATAATAGTCATATCTACTATGTCAGCATGTTTGCAATAGCACCTATAGTTCAGTGCAATAAAATAAAACAATTTATTTCTGTACTGCCAACTATCTTTCACCCCAAGTAAAAAAAGGAACAGAGCTTGAAAGCTTCACCGCACATTCTTCAGTTACCAAAACAAAGGTCACAGAGTCCGAGCATTCCCACAATATATGTAGTGTCTGAGCATGCTTCTACTTGCACCTGAGCAGCAGAACACACTGGAAATTGAAGAGGCTGGCAGGTGCTTTGCTGCTTGTGCTCAGGGTTAGTGGTACTGCACACCTATGTAACCACAGATAACAGTGCCGTGAGAAACAGCTGTGAGAAGTGTGAGACTACCCACCCTATGTGCCTCTTTGCTCAGGAGCTGTGTTTAAGATAAAGCATGTGCCCTCAGTCCTCGCTTGGGCTGTCCTGCAGTGTGCTTGCTCTGGACAGAGCCTGACCTGCACGTTTGAGTTGGTGACGTGACCTTGGACCTCCCCCATCACTATGAATGTGCCTAGCAATCTGGACTCTCAGCTGAACCCACTGCTACCAGACCTGTCCTGCCCACTGTGTTTGGGTACTGGGGGACGGGGCCCTGCTTGGTGAGGCTCTGCCAGCTGCGTTGCTGGGTTTGTTTCCCTGTCCCTTCTGGAGCAAGCACCCCTTGGTGTTCCCTGGCAGTAGCCTTGGGAGTGATGGGAACTCTGCTTGTCCTCTCAAGGAAAGGAAAGTTGATTTAAGGAGCTGGCTGTGCATGGGATACATTAGCATTTTACTTCAGATCAGGAATGATGTTGAAGCAATCTGCCAGTCATTCATGTTGCTGTCTGCATTACAGAGCAGCCTCTGAGGGGAGAAACTGAATTCCTCTCAGGAGATGAGCTCTAAGTGCTAAGAAATGCGCAGTCTATGGGACCAGTCCGGAGTGTACTCACAACATGGCTCACTATATGATGCGCCTTTTAATATGGCAGGGGATACATGCCAAGAAAGTATGAATAATATAAAACATTTTACATAAACATGAAATTGTTTAATATCCCAGCAACGGATATGGAATCTGCACCTATAAAGTTAGTCTGGTAGAACTGAAAAGCTGCAAACCTATTTCTGACATCTTTATTTATAGGTAAAACTACACAAATAACAGATGTTGCACAATTATACATGCTAAGATTCCAGAAGGAAACTTTGGAAGAAATCTCACTGGAGAAGTCTTCCCAGGTTTTCTGCCATGTTTGGAAATTTAATATTCAACCTCAAGTAAATGACAACAAGTTGTGAGGAGCTTAGCAGTACTCTGTGGAATATGTAAATTGAGCTGAATGGCACCACTCATGTTCTCTACGGACACTCACAAACCATCATTTTTAATAGCACTAACTTGTAACCTTATTGGCAGCCTCAGAAGACTGGAGACATTACATGCTGGGTAACACTTACTAAATGGCAAAAGCCTTAACCCAACTTTGGCATGTAGAATATGAATAAACAAATTAATTCCACCACAAGGAATTAATTCCATTATTATCTAGAGGTGATCATCCTAGATTTTCTGAATGACAACTTGGCTCTGGGACCTGGATGAAGAGTATTTCAGCATGTGCTTTTACTTTCTAGAACGATGCAAAGAGAATGCTATATCTGTCAAACTATGCTTCCCATTTGTATTTATCCTTTTAGCAATACATGGTTATCATGCACATGCAATATTTGAAGGAATTTTCCTTTTGGAGCCTTTCCAATCCATTCATTAAATTTTATTTCAAATCTCCTTAAGTGAGGTTTTGAGTATGTAATTACTTTTCTAACAAAGCAGGAAAAATGTTTTGCTACCAATCACACAGGAATCTCAAGGAAGTAAGTGCACAAAATAATAATCTAGCCCATTTAGTTATTAATGAGAAACACATGCAACAAGCAAACAGACATAAAAGTAGTAAATTAGCCCAAAAGTTCACACTGTTTGGTGTTTTTTAAGCATTGGAAAATTATATTGGAGATATTAATAAATTTTTGGGACTTGGTACAATTTTCTGAATTCACAGAAAAATGAAGATTCTTTCACAAGTCATTTAACAACTAAGAGCCTAATTCAGCTGCCATGAAATAAAATGCAAAGACTTACTATTAAGAAATTGAATTGTGCTCTCAAGAATTAGTATAGAAACATAATGATATTACTTTGGAAATTGTCTAGCAGCTGCTTCCAATATCCTTGGTTTTGCAAGGATTTTTTATGATATTGCAAACAGCTGCTCTTCTAGTACGCCTGTCATCTGCCTATCAAATGATTTCTTTTCAGCATAAACAAGGAACAGTTTGGTCTCAAAAACAGGACATAGTCAGCAGTCAATAGGAGACGATTCACAGACTCTATTCCCTGTAAAGGAGGATTCATTATTTCTAGCTCATCTGCTTGTAAATTTCTTTCTCACAGTAACTGTGTTTTGTGTTTGCAATTGGAGTGACCTATTCTCCACTGCAGTTTGCAGCTGCAGATTCTTGAGACTATGTGTTACATGCAAGGTGGGGCTTTTGACTGAGGTGTGAAGGAATCAGGTCTCTTTAATCGTGACTGACAGGCATTCACTTGCCAAGGTCTCATCAAAGGGCAGTGCTGACTAAGGAAAGGGTTTATTGGCTGTCAGTGGGCTGTGCTGTTTGAGTGCCCTGAGCTTCATTGCCCCATTGATACCCAAGCTACAGTGACGCTATCATTTTCCTTGCCAGTACTCTTTTACAGGGCTGAGCTATAACAGTCTTCCTGTTAACAGCGCGGTAAGATGGTCAGTCTAGTAAATAAGTGTATCACTGCCAGTGACCGTTTCTAAGAAGTAACGTTAGCCACGGCAATGACTGGGAAGCTAGGGTATGACACAGTGACAGGTTTATGAGCTAGCTGCTACCACTCAGAAATGAAATTTTAGAATGATAAATGGCTTATGAAAAAGCAATTTTATGAAAAAGTTCATAAAGATGTCAGCTCAGTGTGCAGCAGCAATGAAAAAGCAAATAAAATGTTAGGAATAATTAGAGAAGGAATAGAAAATAGAACAGAGACAATCATTATGGTACTATATAAATCTGTATAGCACCTGCATACAGCACCTGTGATTTGGTTCTTCTGTCTCAAGATTACAATAGAACTGGAAAAAAGAAGAGAGGCAAAAAGGATGATCAAATGCAGGAAATATATTTCATAAAAGGAATGACTAAACAAAATCACACAGAATCACACAGAA
>VYXH01012057.1:0-10265 GCA_013397275.1 Burhinus bistriatus
CCAGAAGCACTGGCACGCTGCTCGAGGCTCCACTTTAGTAATCCTTTAGGAATCCTGGTTCCATCCCCATCCCCCTTCAAACCTAGTTTACAATATTGATAAAAAATATCAATAAAAATCTCAAAATACCTATTATAAACAATAGCGGATGAAGGCACAAGTCTAAACACTCAAAAGTCAAGACACTTCTAAAATATAAGACAGGCAGTTAGTGATAACTTCACAGTTATCACACAGCACTACATAGCTAAAAAAAAAGCCTTTAAAAGGCAGCCTTTATGATTGTGATATGAATTCTGGCTATATGTTGCCTTCTGTATCCTCTCCTCCCCATTAGTTTTTCAGGTATATCAGGAGATCAGAGCACTTTAACCAGAGTAACTTGAAACAGGCATTAAAGAATTCTCCAAAGGGACATATTGAAAATATAATCCCAGGATGACAGAGAGGAAAAGTGATCAGAGATTCATATTGGCTAAGTATTTGGCCCAGATTTGTCCGATGGTATTTCTTTACCTGTCCTTCTTGTTTTAGCATGCTTAGAAAAGTTCAGATAAAGAATATTTTTAAATGGCTACTATTTTTCTACAGCTTTTATTCTGTACATTCAAGATGCTTATGGGAATCTTAATATGGAATTTCTTGACTTTAATAGCTTCTTGGCTTGATATTTCCCATTGGAATGACCATTCTGAGAAAAAGTATGTTTGCCTTCCTGATTTCCTTGCTTTATCTGTGAAGCTGAAGCTGTGTGGAAAAGACAGTCTGTAAGAACTAAGCATCTATTAAATTGCAGAACATAGCTCTGTAGGGGCCAGAGAAAACTACTCTTCTTATAGATATTTGTTATTGATAAATTTTCTTTTTTTTTTTTTTTTTTAAACCTTTCTTCTTACTGTCTTTGTATCTTTTCCTCTTCTTCTTCCCCCTTCACTTGATTGACAGGACTGCACTGCAAACTCTGCACTACTCAACTCATTGCTTCCTTCAGCTCCTCAGTTTGACTCCCTGAATCCCTGACCTTACTACCACCACCTCCCACACCCAAATGATAGTATTTATCTCCAGTGGTCTCCTTACAGGCCACTGATACCCCTACCTCACAGCAGAGACCCAGTAACGCCAGAGAACTCAAGATAATATACCCATGAAGTAGTTCCGTCCATCCCAAATGAGTCCTGCTTAGAATACCACAACTCACACTGTCTCTGGGTATGATTTACCAATTGAAAAACCAGTGAAATAGACATTTACAATGAAGCTAACTTGTTTCTGTTTATATGGTCACATAAATAAATCAGTCAGTCAGCAGGACAAACAAGATTGTGCTACATGTGGAAAAGATGGGAGTGTTGGTCTTCCATAGTAGGGCATAATAGGAAAAAGTCCATCATACACACAAGATGCTTCTGAAAATTACAGCTATTAGTAGGGCTATCAGTTCCTCTTTTCTCAGCCTCCTGACAGACAGATAGGTTTTACCTTAGATCACATATGTCATTGAACTGTGCTTTCTCCTTCCTGAAAAAAACCTCTCCCTATTTACAATAAGGACAGAGATCATACCTGTAACAAAAGTAAAATTAGATCCTGAACCTTAATAAGGCACAGTTTGGCAGAACTAATCTATTTTTGAGTCATCGGCATAAATAAAATAGAGCAACTACCTAAATTTAACTTTAGCTTCAGGTGACTTACACCAATACTAAATTTAATTGTATTCATTGTCTCTGTATTACTTTACCATGCCAGTGGTAGAAACTGCAGTGTATGTTAGAGCATACCTCATTAAAAAAAAAATTGCTTCCAGCTACAGAAACTTACATTTGCATTATTCCCAAAATTGCATTCCATCATAATGACATTTGAAGTGAATTCAGAAAGAAGTGCTATTGTTTGAATGAATTACTTCCTCTTATAAAGAAAAGATTGCCACAAGCATAATTAATCTGAAAGTACATCAGACAATATTTCTAGTACTTACTGGTGGTATTAATGAGATTTACTGTAGATTAAATTGGTAAAATCGGGAATAGCAGGTTCACAAAGCATTGTATTCTTGTGTTCCAGGAGATTTCAACAGACTGAACAACAACAATCTCCAGAATACAATTATGCAAATACTTCATTCTTTTCAATTAGTTTAAGTTAACTCTATATTAAGCATGATCTCAAGAGCAAGAAGTCGGATGTGAAATGTAATTTTTGTTTTAATATCAATATTGTCATCTTTGAATCTTTTTTTAATGATAAGAGACAGAATTATTTGACACTTGTTTGCAATCTTTTAAATCCATTTGCTTTTGTTTGAGAAATAAAGCAAGCTGTCTAGTCATTTTAGCAATAGAAGACACAATATCGTTGCAGTTGTATGTCACTGTGAAGTATTATTTGCTATAAAGGTGACCTATTTCTCTGTCATCCAGTAAACTGGAAGTAAAGAAATGGTGACTGGGGAGTTTCATATATATGGTGACAAAGGTAGTGAAAATAACAGAACATGGTGGATCTTTTTCTGTTCAAGGGTTACTGACTTAGCCGCTACATTTCTGTGGCTCTCCCACTGAATTCTACTGTCATAGAAAATACATCTGAAACAGGTATTGAGAAGTCATTTATGACTTCAGCCCCATTTCAAGGCAAATATGGGTCGTATCCAAGTCCTTCCTAGCTGGTATTTATCTACCCTGACTTTAAAACCTCTAAGAATTAAGATTCAAATATCTAGTTCGCTGTCTTACCATTAGAAAGTTGTTAATATTTACCTGCTTCTGTCTCGCTGCAATGTAAGCTTAATAATTCTTGTTCTGACAATCATACACATGGAGAACAAATTATGTCCTTCTGCTAAATAATCCCAAGTAATTAAGGTCTAAGATGTCTTGTCTGGATTTCTAAACATTGTTGCTTGCTCTTTAGCTCTCTTCAGATAGTTCATATTTTGCTTCAAATACACTAAGCTACACATAACTGTGACCTTACTAATGCTGTGCAAAGGAGAGACATTATTTTGCGCATCATCTAAGCTACAGTAATTTTCAAATACAACCCAGCATGGCTCCTGTCCTTGCAATAATTTAAAACTGTAGGGTCACATTCCATTTACAAACCATGGTTAACACTAAAATTCTTTCCTGAAGAACTGTTACTAATCAATTTATTTTCCAGTTCTTGTTTGTGCTGTAGCACTCCTGTTCACAGCATCTTGCACATGCTATTATCAAAATTAAGAGTAATTTTAAAATTACTACTCCACTTTGCAAGAATTATTTTTATATTCAAATGCTATTCTCCTGCACATTTGCACAGCCTCTCAACATCCATAATGAGAAATTATTTTAAACAAGAATTCCACTCTGCTGCAAGCAAAATAAACCATATGAAATAGAGCAGATTTGGACTTACAGACGAACAGGTCTAGGAATAGGCCTAGGGTTAGGAATCAGATCTCAGTTCTTCCTCCCTCCAGCTCTGTCACACACTCAGCAAGCAATGATGAGCAACGTTCATTCTATAAATGCTTGGTGCCATCTGTAAAAATAGGGATAAACAATTCATGTTTATTTTTAGATACCTTTCTGATATAGATGCAAAAGTATACATATAAGACAATATTTATAAATGATATGCCATGCAATTATTATGTTTATATAATAAAGCACAAAATTATTTTAACACCATCTGGATTGAGCAGGGGGGGGAAATTCAAGTTATGATGGAAATAGATTAAGATATTAAAATAATTCCAGAAAATCCAGGGTACAGACTCTGATCCAGGATTTGGATCAGAAAACCACATGGCTGCCAGATATTTTCACTCCATATTTTGAGAGTGGTTTGAGACTGTGTTCTGAGTTCAGGAAAACACTGCATTAGAGGTTTAAATCCATCTCTATGTAGCTGAGTATACAATATCAGTGTGACCACTGAACTTAAGTGTTTCCTGAATGAGTATGACTTAAAGGGGTTTCCTTAGCAGAATCCATACAAATAAAAGGGAAAAGGAGTCAAGATACAATGACTTCCTGCTGTCTTAAGAACCACAAAATTACAGAATGATTACCTGCCAAGTGCTGAACATATGAAGACAAGTCAGTTGCTCGTTTTCCTTCACAGTATGACATGACCTAATGATCCTTCACTACTTTTTCTTTATACTGTTATTTTTCCAATAAATATCGTGAACTTGTTTCTTCTCACCCCCTAAGTAATCATTTATGACAATTCAGTTGGCATGATGTGTTGGTGTTATTTCTCTAGTTCCTCTATATCAGATGTGCTGGAACCAGGACACTCACTGACTCATATGGATATGGGCTGTCATGTTCAAAAAAGTACAAAATTGAAGAACCAGGGCACAAGCACTTTCTAATTGTTTGCAGCATTTATTTTGTCAGTGAAGTTCTGGAAACTCACACATCAAGTATGACAGCAACGGCAAGATTCAGGGATATTTGGAAACTTTTCACATTGGCTCCTCATAGTTTAGGTTTACCACTTCCCAACCACATGTTTCTTTCTTGATTCTTATCCATTATTTCCTCTCTGCTGTGTAATTTTTAAGCTCTTCTTAACTAACTAGTGCTATAGTTATACTTGCACGTGTTTTATTTCGTGAAAATGTCTGTCTGTCACTCTAAAAACCCTAGATCATCCTTCCTCATCCACCACTCAGATTTTGTGGATATCAGTTAAGTTCAGGCACCCAGCACCCAGGACTGAGTAAAATTAACAAGGAAAGTTTTAAAGTTTAGCTATTTGCAGTGAGATGGCTTTAAGTGAAGTATTCTTAAATATTAAAAAGTTCAAAAAATACTAAGCAATTTCAGGTTAAAGCAAAGGAGGGCTAGTCTTATATAAAGCAATTTTCAACCTGGACATCTGTGGTGGGTTGGCATTGGCCAGCTGCCAGCCGCCCACCCAGCTGCTCCCTCAATCTCCCTCCCCGACTGGACAGGGGGAGAAAATAAGATGAGAAATCTTGTGGGTCAAGATAAGGGCAGGGAGATCACTTACCAGTTACCATCACAGGCAAAACAGACTTGACTTGAGGGGAAGTGGAATGTATTGCCAACTAAAACAGAGTTGGACAGGGAGAAACAAAGACAAAATGCAAAACCCCTTCCCCCTACCTACCTGTTTTCCCAGGCTCAGCTTCATTCCTTCATTCCCAACTCCACCTCCATCCACCGAGTGGTGCAGAGGGATGGGGAATGGGGGGTTGCGGTCAGTCCAAAACAGACCCCTGCTCCAGAGTGGGCCCTCTCCCAGGCTGTGGTCCTTCAGGATAAACCTGCGCCAGCGCGGCTCCTCCACAAGCCACAGCTCCTGCCAGGAGAACCCGCTGCAGCATGGGCTCCCCATGGGCCACTGTTTTCTTCAGAAAACACCTGCTGCAGCATGGTCTCCTCCTTCTCAGCATGGAATCCCTGCTGGGGAGCCTGGAGCACCTCCTCCCCTCTGTTTCCTAGGACCTTGGTGTTGCAGGGCTGTTTCTCACACTTTTTTCCTCACCCTCGGTGCCCTTTCTTAAATATTTTTTCCCTGAGGCACCACCCCTGTGGCTGAGGGGCCAGGCTGGGCCCTGCGGCGGGGCTGCTGGGGCTGGCTGGAACTGGCCGGAACCGGCCATGTCCAGCGCAGGCCAGCCCCGGCCTCCCCTCACAGCAGCCGCCCTGCAGCCCTCGCCACCAGTGCCCGATGTGACACAGCATACCGTGAATTCCACATTACGCACTGGAACTAGGGCCTCAAGCTCCTGATTTAGAAATTGTTTATAATATAGCCAGTTCTACCGCATAACAAATATCCTCCTAAAGGCAGGCGTTCACTGTCTTGAACGCACAAGTCACTAGCGACAGGGAATTGGCTGGGCCTCACGGCCCTGCTCTGGAGAAGGCGAGAGACAGAGCACGAATGTTACCTGTCAGAAGAGGTAATACCGCAGAGCTAGAAATGAAAATCTGGGCTAAAAGAAGATATTAAGCGTTAGCTACCTCTAAAAGCATGAACAGTTTTGTTTCTTTCACCTCTCTCAAAATATTTTAGATGCTTGAAATAAGTTGCTAAAGATAAAAGGTTAGAGCAAACCATTAGTGTTCAGGACACAACAACAATTGGCACGAAGGGCTACACACCGCTCTGGTGGAGATTACAGTCAACACATCCTCCTGCTGCCTGTTATAAATGTAATGAAAAAAACATGGTTTTTTCCTCATCAGTGGAGAAAGAAATAGGAATCACTTTAGCTGAAGAATAGCTAAATGAGGAAAAAAAATTGCCTCCCTAACTACCTTGTTAAAAATGCTTCTAGCCCTCCTTAGATGGCATTCGTTGCTACTGCAACCCTTAAATAATAACTTGGGTGACCAGACATAAATAATTATTTCCAGTGTTCAGGACAAGCCATACCTGATCCATTATTTAATTATCTACAGATGAGGACATCACTAACAACAGTGTTTCAGAGACTAGTTGCCTTCTATCTGTTGTGTTTAATTTTTAATTGTGAAACTGTATATGGCAATGAGTTAATCTTAAAATAGACAATTACCACTGTGATAAATTGTTCTGTAAACATAGCTTGCTAAAATAATACATAATGAGCTTCTCTTGTGTTGTGCAGGGTTGGATAATTGTGAACACTCGCAAAAAGCAGCTTTGTGGACATTTTCCATGAATATTTTTAGATCATTAATATTATTTGCTTTGAAACCACTTCTGTCTTCTTTTGCATGGAAGAAGATGACTTCATTTCTCTGGCTTCTTGCAGAAGTCAATTTAGCAGCATAGTTAGGCATAAAATGTTTTTCCTGTCTTACTCTGAATTTCTGCAGATTACTGCCACACCATTCCACTTGTGAAACTGCTATGCACTGCTGAATTTGCTATGACATTCACTATGAGAAGTTCTGACCAGTTAAAAGGTGTTCCCTGTTCTGCCACACAAGAGAAGAGAAAGAACAACCTCTCTTCCTGGTCCTATAGATCACCCATTGTCCAAATGCTGTTATGTTCAGCAGGCATGGCTGTAATTTTAAAGTTGCTGGGCTGTGCTTACATACAACGCACTCATTTCTGCCCTTGATTCTACACAGACTCATCCCCTAAAATCACTGCTGCATAATAAAAATGTCTACATGCAAATCAACCACAGAGTAATATGAAATTCACTTCTAGTGGTTGTAAGTCTAACAGCAAAAAGTGCACCTCAGAGCATTTGTGCTCATTTCCCACAAGTAAATAGGAAGATTGAAAGAGTTACCAGTTGTATTAAAGATATTATAAGACTTGTGAATATTCATGTTCTTCAGAGAATACTTCCCCAAAAAATACAACAGTGGAAGAAGACGTATCCCTTGCTTGTAAAAGTCACGTTTCTACAGAGGGCAGCCCATTTCATCCTGGACAGAACAAAGGATGTGTCAGTGCCTTTTAGGTGCATAACCACAGCACAGAGATAGGAAATAGACCTGTGAGATATATGACACCTTCTGTTTATACATCACTTGTTTTCCATAAACTATGAAAATGCGGGTCAGAACTAAGAAAGCTAAAGGAACAGTGAATTACTACAGAAGTCACTGCACTTGCCAGGTTAAACCTGTCCATGATCAGTGGCTGGGCCAAGGTTTGTTACTTGGATTGAATCATCTGTTCAGCTACATTTGAGAAGCTATATTTCAAAGAGCAGTGTTCCTTTTCTGGAATACTGAACTATAAACCAAACTTTATTGAAGTGGAACATAGCACATAATGAAAAGAAAAATTAATTTTTACAGTAACTAGCTAGGAAGTGTTCTTCATAGAGAGTTGAAAAAGACAACTGTATTCAAGAATTTGGGTCAAAGAGAAATCTTCTTTCCCACAAAATTTTCCATTAATTTCTTTATCTACAATTAAAGTATTGTGTTTAGATAAAGGAAACCAGATACTGAGCATATCTAAACAGAGAAAGCTGCCAGGAACTGCAAGAATTCTGGCCTACTATGTTTTCTTTTGCACAGGGCATGCAAGGTATTACACCAGTAACACGCTGCAGGTAAGAATAAGAATTTAGAAAGCTGGCATTAACAAAACACTGTTATCTTCAGTCTTCTGTAGTATCAACTAGGAGAAGACCAAAGTTATTTTTATTCTTAAAAATTAAAACTTTGGTATTCTAATATGTATTTAGAAATTGGTTTAACAAGAACAAGAAAACACACAGAAATCTTTTAAAATTAACATCTAGTGGAACAATCCTTCATTTTTTTATGGAAAAGAAAAAGTTAGTGTATCCTGTAACTCTTTTACTTGCCTTTTTCCAACTAGACAAAATTACTTAATCTTTAGATAAGCTTATATATAGCAGGGAAGGAACAATATTTGCTTTCTGCTTCCTCCACTTTTACCCCATAAAAAAGGACAAGCAAACAGAAATTATAATATTGTTTTGGCAGGAAATCCTGCTATCTTGTCATTTTTGCATCTGTTTCTAACACAAATTATTTTATCTTATCTAGTATTACATATTCTATGAAAAAGTAGAACAATTTCATATTCAACATTCAAATATTTAACTGAATATAATCCAATAACAGATAATTTTGTGTTGATGTCAGTCCACTGAGACTAGAAAAATTTAATTTAGCATATTGCAGGAAAGCAATATTTTCTTTCTGAAGGTCGTATCATGCCCACAGAATACATGCTTACATTGAGACAATGCAAAGTTCTACTAAGTAGCACTACAGAGCTAAGCTTCTCCCTCGGTATACTTCAGATGGATTTTGGCTTAGGGTGAGGGGTTGGTTGTTAATAAACAGCACTCAGAAAATGCAGGAGAAATTCTATCAAGTTTTTGTACCAATAGAAACACAAAGATGAGATAGTTGGCTACTCAAGTGAGGAACTGACAACATGCTAAGAATTTTTAACAATTACACATCCAGTAAAATATAAAGGTAAGCTGTGTTCAAAAAGGCTCTCTGTAATGCGTGGCTATTAGCCCTAGGCCTGTGTTTTAGTCAAAGGGGAGAGAGACACTTATGAGATGAACTCCAAGTGTCAGTTACTCTTTGGAGCAACCTCTCCTCATTGTCTGGAGAAACTACTCACCCAAGCACCTGTAAACTGCTCATAGCACTCAAACTAAGACAACAACTTGCAAATGTCTCAGAGTTCCCATTCTTGAAAAAGATCCAAATTTAGCAGTTTGTCTATCCATATTAGGAAGTATATATAGTAAGCACATAGTAAGCTACTTCTAATATAAAGAAGAAGAAATGTTATTCCAGTTATGTCAAACTTCTAGCCGTGGTCTAGAAAAACATCTGAAGGCCTGGACTAGCAAAAAAGTGGTATTGTAGGAAAACATAGGACATATTTGCTAGAAATAAACAGCATATTGAGGTTGTTAGGGCAGATGGGATAAACCCAATAGGGAGAGGAGGGCAGAGAAGACAGGAGACAAAACACCTGGCTTGAACGACATCTAGACAGATCTATCTGTACCTCATCTGCCTACACACACACACACTCTGCTTCTTATTGCTGCTTCAGAAGTTTGAGTCTGAAAAGGCAAACCTCATGTCTTTACACCACCTCGTAGCTATTCGATCTAGGTCTGCTCTACTTTTATTAGTGGATTATTCCTGTTAATCAATTGACTTTGTTCTATCTCGGGAGACATCAGTTCAGAGAAGTTTCTCTCCTTGGAGGCTAAGCTGGAAAATCGATTTCCCTGTGTTCTAAGTAGGACAGTTGGAGCAGGAAGAGAAACGGGATTCAGGATAATCTTTCCATCCTGCTGTGAACTGCTGCAGCCTGGCTTTTACATGATTTGTGGCACAAAGACACCAACAGGGATTTTATTCAATTCAAGCTTGCTGAGTGCTGAAGCTGAGATCCACTCCATGGGGCTTGCTGTCCACTCCTCATGATGTACATTGTTCCTAATGAGGTCTGTAGACATTACTTTAAGAGGGGGGAAAGGTGAGAATTGGATCCCCTAGTCACAGCATATTCAGCTTTCTCTGCAGTCTGTTCCAAGGGAAGCAACCAGCAAAACCCACATTCTACTACTGAAAGGTATTTTTGAAAAAATCAATCCACAAATCAGAAGGAGGAAAAATTAGCAAGAGGCTATGAGACAGGAAATAAGGCCTGAGCAGAATAATGAAGAATAATGAGTAGTGATTTGAGACAGCCAGCATGGCTTCACAGGGCAAGTCTTGCCTGACCAACCTAGTGGCCTTCTATGATGGAGTGACTACATCAGTGGA
>VYXH01012057.1:10769-97717 GCA_013397275.1 Burhinus bistriatus
CTGGAACAGGTTGCCCAGAGAGGTGGTAGATGCCCCATCCCTGGAAACATTCAAGGTCAGGTTGGAGGGGGCTCTGAGCAACCTGATCTAGTTGAAGATAATCCGTGCTCACTGCAGGTTGGCCTAGGTGACCTTTAAAGGTCCCTTCCAACCCTAATTATTTTATGGTTCTATGAAATAAACACATAGAAAAATGGGGAGCATTGAAAAGCAGCACAGTGACAGAGCAAGGATTTACAGATTCTCATTCTCCATCAACCTCACCGATCTTGTATCTCAGAGTAGTCACTGAAATCAAGGTTTCATGGGAGACAGTTACAGACAACTCCAAAGCATGAGAGTACATCAGAAAAGTGAGAACTTACTTTGAAACAAGCAGGAGCTCATGACTGAAATAAGTAAATTGATCTCAGTATTATTCCCCCTGGGTGACTTTTTCTTTCTTTCCAACAGTAGCAGCTTTTAATAAACAGGGAGTGCTCACATGCACATACATACAAATGGAGGCAGGCAGCTTTATTTGGAGCCTTTTCAGACCAGTTTGTACGCGTTCTGCCTATTAACTTTGGCTATTCTGATTTTAGTCACACAGCAGGGATGTGGTCATTAATATTAACAAAAGCATGGGGCAGCTGGGGTTCAAGTCCTATTCAGAAGAGAGTGACAAGAGGACAGTGTCAGTCACAAAAAAGTGGTACTAAATCCAAATATGTCATGAAAAATATTATGTAAGCAAAAACCACAGCACAGAACCCAGACTATACAACAAAATACACCAAGGAAATAAACACTGTTCTTTCTCTCACCTCCCTCCCCACTCCAAAAAAGCAGCAGTTTTCTTGTGCTGTAACACAATACCACTTCTACTGCTGTCCTTAAAACTGCTTTACCATCAACTACGTATGTGCCATTTGCATTGAGCTGAAATCCTCAATAGCTGTTTTCGCTGAGCCTGTGAAGGGAAAGAAGAAAACTCATTTCTTGCAATTGTACACAACTAAACTTTAAAATGCCTTCCTCACAACACTCCAACTACAGCACCACTGTACATTTATTTCTGTTTGAGCGGGCTTACTGTTTCATTGTGGAAAGTGCTATATGTAATTAATTTGATTTACTTTGCACAGACCACTTTTGAGCGCTAGGACAGTGGAAAGCGTTTAAGTAACTGACCAGGCACTTTGTCTGTGCTTGGTGAAAGAGGAAAGCAGAGATTCCTTCCCACCATCAATTTTCCTGACAGCCCATCTTCTTTCTGTGTTATCTCTTTCAGCCTTTTATGAGGAAGGTTTCAGTAAAAGATGTGTTTCATTTAAAGGTTTGCTGTCCCTGCAAGACTATCTAAAACAAAAGCATCACCTGGGACCAGTATATAACCTGGTATTACTGGAGGCTTTTGGGGTTTTTTTGTGTGGATATGGGGGAAAATGTGTATATCCAGACCTTTTTTCCCCTTTCATAATTCAGTCTAGTCTGATAAATGTATTTTCATGCTGTATTGATCAATTATATCAAATGAACATACTTCTGTGACTGCAGCAAGCAGCCTTGGCTCGCGGCAATGAGGACGGTTTTAATAGACTCCTGGTAGAGTTCCTATTTATTTCATACTCTCTTATTTGTGATAAAACATTTAGCTCTCAGTCTGCATTAATCTGAAACTTGGTGTTATCTACATGACCCAGCTTATATAGCATTCTCACGTTTCTGACTTTACAGAGCAGTGTGTATAAACCAGCACAACAGAGAATTTTGGCCTGTACCTTTAAATTTAAAGGTATTGCCTGAAGTTAAGTTGACATTTCGGAACACAATAGACTATACTAGTGTTATCAAGAACAGCCATTTGACCAAAAAATTCCTTTCTACATGGTCAGAATTTGCAATGAATGGCAAGACTTGGGGGATATTGTTTTCATACTTGCTAGTAGGAAAATGGAAGAAACACATTTTTTTTGTCTTGTTTGTTCTGGTATATATGGAAGGCAACAGTGTTGGGAATTATTTCTTTTTTTTTTATACAGTACTTTTAAAAAATGTAGATATTTCTGAAGATGGTAATTTGTTCACTCCTCCTTCCACAATACAATTTGCTGAAGTATTCAGATTTGTGCCCCAAGTCATTTGTGGAAGATGAGAGATCTGGAACCTTTGACAAAGGTTTCTGCTTCTCATTTGAGTAAATTATCAGCCAAAACCAAACAACAATTATTTGAAATTATGACTAAAAAAATTCTTGACTCAACTGGATTTCAGTGGCAAGATTTCACTGACAATTTCATCACATTATTCCTTTGACACCAAGGCTTCAAAAAAAAGGCTGAGTAGGCAGCACCTGTATGGCTAACATTAACACCTTATATTCTAGATAGTAAAACCTTCAGTTTTCCATCTTTTTTGTATACCAGGAAGGAACAAAAAGTACAAGTCAAAAATAACAAATCAAAAAGAAAGAAAAAGAGAAAAAGACATTTCTTCTTCCCTTTGTGGATCACTATTTAAAGACAGTATATTTAAGATCGCAGTGGATTGCACACAGAGGTTCCCCCATATTCATAGGGGATACAGAGAAAACTAAAAGGACCACAGAACTTCTCAGTATACCCTCAGTCCTTTGAGATATGTTCCAAGATTCTCCATCTAAAACAACATTCTGCAATCTCCCTCTCCTTCACTCCCAACAGACAGCTTCAATTATAAAACCTGCTGAGATAAGGTCTCTGCTTCATGAGACTAATGAACATTTGAAATTACATACTGAACTAATGGATATTGAACACAGAATACCTATTTGTTGGGTGATTTCATTACCTCTTACTCCTTGGAAGTTGTTGTCAAAATGCAGTAGTTTGTAATGGAAACGTATTGATATGATAAAATTTTCAACTCTCTAAATACCAGCCTGAAGTAGTCACTTAAATGGAGGCTTCATTTGCACTGGTTTAATGAAAAAGGAATATTTCCATAACACAAAGACATTAGGGGTGGGGTTTGTTGTTTTTTTTTTAAATAGAACATAAGACCTGCCACTGTATCGCGCTAGTTTGCTGTGTTAGTTTGATGATGTCTTGGCCATATAATTGTAACCTGTCTTTCCCCGACTATAATTCAAAATGAAAAATTGAATGGCATCTGAGGATCAATTGGGGATCAATGTGATTCCCAGTCCGACATTGTTTTCCTAATATATTATCTCAAGAGCAATATTTACACAGTTTTAATGTAAACTAAATAAAATAACCTCAGTGTCAGTTTTAGTATAGAATATTGCAGGATACTAAACTATGAGGACAGCTGCAAGTTAATTGACGCGTTGCTAGGAAAGTATTATACCTGAAGAAATTACTTTGAAATGTGGAATTAAGATTCAGATTACATTCATATAAAAATGTTTTGCAATAAAATACAACTGTTTGTTTAGTAATTTATTGCCAAAATAAAACTCTGCAGAAGGAGGACGGTACCTCAAAATAAAATGGGTATAAATAACATTGATGGGAAATGCCCTGTTTAATGTAATAATGGCAAAAATAGAAAAATCATTAAGCATACAGACAATGCACAAGGAAGTACTGGACATATAAGCTTACATGGACTGGAAGAATCATTTTAAGTAGTAATTTTGGAATTCTATTTTAAAACTGCAATTTCTACATTTCCCTTAAATTTGTTTGAACAATAAATACTGTTTCATCCACTAGATGACAGTAAAGAAGATTCAGATTCAACTGTTGAACTTCTCCTGTCACCTTAGGTCAAACCACTTGATCTCCCTGGCTAAGAACTTCAAAAGACACTAATAGAATTTGCTAATGAATTATTTTTGCTAATGTAAGTGTGTGAACTGAGTACTAACTCCCATAAACACCTTTTAAAACCTCTGCCCCCAAGTCTTTATATTCTGTCATTTTCTTTCTCTGACCACTTTATGTCAATGCCCCTGGAAATAAAAGGAGGAACTGGGTATATCCAGGTCTTCTGCTGATGGAATTGTAAGAATACTGCACAGGAGGGAGGTAGAATCAGCCAGCTAGGAATGTGCTAAGCCATGGATGCCAACTAACACACCACTGAGAACCGACAATTTTGTACTAATATCTTTGATTTAAAGTTTTGCCACCTCCGGCAATTATCAATCACAGAATACGAAAAGAAAAACCTCTGAAACTGTGGAATAAATGTTGAAAATATTTCATATATTTTTTTACAATTCTAATTTCCAAGTTATTTTCTGCAATGGCAAAGTTAGAAATTTTTCTTTAAAAAAAAATCAGACGAAAGTTCAGTTCAATTCAAGAGCTGATTTTTGTTTTCAAAAAAAAAATGTAACTGGCAACACTACCCACTGCAATAAAATGTCAAGACCAAAGGGACTTTGTGAGAACAAAGTTATTCCAGCCTGATAACATCTTTTATATAGCTAGATCTGAGGTTTCTTTAGCGAGCAGAACCAGTAAATAGGCAGTTAGGAGAAAGCAGTGACCATTTGAAAAATACCAAAATCCTCCCATTTTAACCTAAAAGGGGCCTTGCAGGCCATTATGTGATGATGTGTACTATTTCAGCATGCAAGCTGCTTTCTAGCTGGCCAACAGCTGAGCCACCCTCAGCACCTGATGTTTTCTCTGCTGCTACTATAAATGATAACAAGAGTTCCAGTGGATTTAACTTGCAAATGAAACGAGTGAATTTCTAAATTTTAAATTTCAGATTTTGATAACTGCCTAAAAAGGATCTAAATGTCCTGAGTAATTATCTCTGAAATAGGAAGAAAAATGTGTGGTTTTTTTTCTAAGGTAACTTGGGAGCTGGCAGAACACTCAAATCACCTGTGAGGAACTCTAATTTTGATGTTTGTTTTCAGTGATTTTTTTTTTTCTTTTTTATACTTGTAATAACCAACTGTTGCCAAAGCACAAACTCGGTACAGGCTGCGCTTCCATTTACACAACTCTGCTACAGCAATGTCCCCGGCAAGTGCGCAAACAGAACATGGCATAGCTGCCTGGCAAGTCTTTGCAATAGAAATGGTCCTCAAAAATGCTCCACAGGAAACACTTGAGCCTTCTGCATCCTTCTGTCCCTAGCTAAACAACTTTGTACCCGTAGGTATGGTATGCTTCTTCAGTAACCAGGTACAAGGGTTCTCAGACATTACTGCATTATATAGTCACGTAGAATTTCCCCCAAATACTTTTTTCCTGTGACAATAAAAACACAGGTGGATTTCAAATGGGAAAATTCTGTTTAAATAAAAATCCCAAGAGCCTTTAGCACTCTCTCTGCTGGGAGATGGAATGGTTAGGGGAAGAAGGCTGGGAGCTATACTCTCAGAGAAATGAAAAGTAAACTGGGCAGAGGACACGTCTAAAGTAGAGTCTTTTCTCAAAGAAACCTAAGTTTAAAGGTTTAAGACACTCAGCAGTGAGTGTCTAACCATTTCAAGTAAAGTAAGGGTCACCAAAAAAGTAATTTCCGTAGGTGAAATAGAGAACATGACGCCACAGGCTCAGAAAGATGACATAGTGGAGGTGGTGACTGCTTAACTAAGATCCCACTGAGGGGATGGAATGAGCAGGAAAGACTGAAACCCCCCAAAACATTCACTACAGAAGGACGAGACAATACAGAAACATCTATAGGTGGAAGACAAACACCGATAGGGCTGCAAATGGCACCTGCATTCCTCAAATTTAAGAGACATTTTAAAATGGATCTATCCATGAATAAAGATAAAATCCAAAGTACTTCATCATATGCAGTTTTGGTCATTCTTTTTCCATGCATTGACACAAATTCATTGAAGCAATGGGTACAACAACAACATATGATGTAAGAAATCACAGAAATGGGGTGGGAGGAGGCTACTAAAATCTCAAGAGGAACAGGAGGCCTGGTGTCCTGATAAAGAGCTAACTGTAATGATTAATTGAGTTAGAGCTATTTTACTTATGCCTGGGCAAATAAAGTTAATCTGGATGCTTCCTTTCTTACCTTCTGTAGCACCCAGTGGGATTATGAGAAAATGCATGGAATCAGAAACACACCTGAAAGAGGTCCCAGAAACAGACTGGCTCTGGACCGAGAGATCCTAGTTTTCTCAGGCACGAAGAAAATGCTCTTGAGTCATCTCCAAACAGAACTGATGGTGATCTGATTTTCCATCAATGTCTCCACTATAGGGAAGGAACTTCCCATGCAGGTAAACCACCTTCATATCAACCTACTTGCACAGCAGATGAGGTGCAGGCTGGCTAAAATCCATTTACATGGAACAGTTCAGTGATGATATCAGTCATCGCTTCAATATGATTCCTTCCAGTGTAAGAGGGGATCTCCCGTAGGCTTTACTGGCTGCTTGTGCATTTAAAATAGTGGTATGGAAGAAGAAAATGGAGGCTGTCTAAATACCTTGGGCAATGAATTCACTGAAACAAACCTGGTTTTGAGGTTATTGTAGTTCTGACAGGCTTGCACGACTGAAAAAGGGATTGCTTACACATGCTCATCAAGCCAATTTATTACTACAGTGAATCTCAAATTGTGTGTGGAAGAGACGCATACCATATCTGTTTAGTATGAGGGCACGTTTGTACATAAATTTAGTCTGGCAGGAATGCAAAACCTGGAGAAACTTGAATGAATACAGGTAATGCCCTAGAACTGCTATGCAATTCTTTATTGATGCCGTAGGACAGGAAAGGAGATTTATGTATCTGTATCGTGAGCGGACATATCCCCAAGTGCTAAGTCAGAGCCTTTAAATGCACATTTATTTCAATATTTTCTGAAGTCTCTTTTTAATATTTAGGATTTCTCAATGGCTGTTCTTCCTGGCTATTTCAAATTTAATTACATCTAACAAACTGAGCAAATATCTGAGGTACTGACTGCCCTTTCTCTGGGAAAAGGATTTTTAATTTTGTATATCAATCACAAATCACTGCAGACCTCATACAAAGTCAAAACTTAGGCTTATCACAGTGAAGGTGAAGTAGATTTGGTTTTGATTAGAAGTTAGATATAGACACCACCTTCAGTGCGCTGGGTTAGTAACAATAAAGTCACACATTCAAAAGTTAGGAGATTATTGAGCACCTTCAACTTCTGTTTGGATCTGAAGTAATTTAAAAGTATAAAGCACATTGCTGTATAGGATCACACAGGAAAAAACAGTAACGAACTGCATAGTATCAGGAGACGTTCCCTGATTTAACTGATTTAATTTCTGTACAAGATGCTACATGCTCAGAAACTTTAATATCTTGGCTATCAAACACAAGTAGGAAAAAAAGTATACATTTCAAAGTAGTCATTGCTATTAATGTATTCAGTTGTTGCCAATGGAAGTTTCTTCACTGTGTACATCCATATGAGTAGTCTTGGTTTGAGTCATCGTTACGGGTCCCAGCTTTACCAGTACATGCCCTCCAAAATTATTATTACAAGAGAGGAAAAAGTAATTTTAAAATATAGTTTTATTAAATTTAAAGTGATCTTCATGATGTTTCAGATGCCTCTATAAAACTATTCTGTATTTTCCAAAATACTAGAAATCATTTTCATACACATGCAAGTCTTAACTTTTGGTTTTTTAATAACACAGATAGATCTAAAAATCTAGTTACTCTGTTTCTACAACGTAGTATGAGCCCACTGTGAAATGATCTGAAATATTTTTCTTTAAAAAGAAATCATTTAATTGCAAGACACCCTAATTTATAAGCTAAGGAAAACCAGAAGTGGCACAAGCTGAGACAATGTAAGGTAATAGTAAAAAACCGCAAAACAAACCACCACATTTATTTAGGAATTATTTCCATTCATTCCCAAACTAGCACTTCAGTTCTTCTAGTATATTGAACAAATATCTGTTATGGTCTTTGGCAAAGAGCATGAAAATTATGGTCATATGGTATCCTGAGCCATAGTGATAGTAACAGAAAGTTTTCTACCAAAATCAGAGGAATAACGCAGTCACAAGCTACTGGCAGAATAAAGGCAAAAGAAATACAAAATAACAGATGAGAAACTAGATAAACAAAAAAGTCTTCCAATTGTTCTAATCTGCATGTTTACGTGGACATCTATGCAATCATAATAGATGAATGATTTCAGAGAAATGTAGACATTATAGCACTGTGTCTTAGTTACCAGCATGAGAATTTATAAGCAGGCTGTCTCACACATATAAGGAATGTGGTTTTCACTCACCAATAAAGGCAAAATCCATAATTGAGTTGCATTGCAGTATCCATCTTCTTAAATGGAGTCTCTAAAACCTGCATTTTTAAATTGAAAAGATGAAACTGTTGATTATGAAGAAGCAGTTGTACCCTCACTGTAATAAAGGCATTTTTCTTACGAATGTATTATTCATAATAAATCATAGGGTTATGACAAGTAAGTGGCATTACAAACAAAACAGAATAAAAGCAACTGTTTCAATTTGCTTATAATCATACCTTATTATGCAGAAAATTACTGAATTTAGAAAGGAGATAGTTGTATGCAAATATAAATGAGCAACTTCGAAGTAATTATTGACCTGCAATAAATAGTTAAACAAAAACTGTATCACTTTAAATAAACAGCTCAGTAGGGCTGAACCATTAACAAGTTGTTCTCTTCCCTGAATGCTACATGGATAGCATTCTGAATCTTAAAAAACAAACAAACAAAAACCCCAATATCCTACAGGAAAGATGGAAACTGAGGACAAAATTTAATTCATTGTGTTCCCAGAATTTTATCTGTATGATCAAGATTACACAATCCAAAGACCATAGCAAGAACCACTGTTGTCTTTTTTCAAGCTAATTTACACTCCACGCTTAGATCTTTTCCCATTCATCCCTACTTCTGTCACATTAAACATTTAGGTTGTATTTATGAGAAACTATTCCATGTGACAGAGATGGTAAGAAGTAATTTATTGTAGCTTGAAGGGATTGATATAAGTGATGATAGTGGGCATTCCCTCACAACTACAATATAAAACTTTCATACAAAAGAAGGATGTAACAGTACAAAGATCTAGATGTAGATAAATATTAAAGAGAATAAATTTCAGCTGAATGTGTTTATAGCTATATTGGGGCATTTAAAGACATCCTATATATTTAATGGGTAGTGAACAGGAGTCACAGAGTGTGGAGTCCTTAAAGGCAGGCAGTTTGACTTGGGTATTAATTTACCATGGGAATTTTGCCATCCTTCGAAATGGTTCAGTGTGCTCTCCCATCTATTTTATGGACAGGTTTAATTCTAGCCGCATAAGAAGGATGAATGTAGTCATGATCACACTTCCCTTGAAATATGCCTGCAAAGGAAAAATTAGTAGATTATAAGTATATGGCCAAAACATTTTTATTTGCATCACTTAGCACCTACCCAAAAATATTTTGATTTACAGAAATTTTAATAGATCTATACTAATGCAGAGGTTGTAATTTTTGGTTCTAGAAATGCTGAAAAGACTGCACAAGTTTTATTCTGTATGATTTAATATTTTTTTACTCCTTCAAAAAAACTCAACTGGTTCTCATTAAAAATACACAGGGAAAAGTTTTCAAGTACATCTTACTGGTTTTTATTCTCTGTTCACTATTTGCTTTGTTTCAGTGTAAATACATCCATTTGTTCAAGATCTAGAAATTCTTTGAAAGGAGTGTTTCAAATTATTTGGCCCTGCTTTCTAATTCTTTAGCCACCAAATGCGATATCTGCTTGAGATAATTCACTGTTTTTCACCTTAATTAATTCCCTTTTTCATTTTTCACCCTTATTTTTCAAAACCTTCTAAACCAAATAAAAGTGTGAGTCTAAAAGCATCAGTCTTTCACATTTAATCACTAACACTTCTGAACCATTGATATTCAGAGAAGGATAAAAAAGGGAAACCCCCCCTAGATACTCAGTTTATTGTCTTCCTAAGAAAAAGTACAGAAAAAAGAAAGAGAAAATTAAAACTCTGAGTTCCTCTGAGGGAAGAAATCAAAACTCTCGGAAAATAACATTTCTGTTTCATTAATGATTCTGATCTAAAATTTATCTCAAAATTGCTTTTCCATTTATGACTTTTCCTATTATCTTTCCTATTGCAATTTTTCTACTAGGAGCAAAAGACGTTTCCAAGATTCTGGTAAGGTAATAAACACACAGAGGTGTCTGACTTGAACAGCAGTGGTATTTTTACAGAGGGGAGATCAGGGGCATTCTAGCAAAGGGGGGCCCAAGAGTGCTGCAATAATTTTGCCACATCCCCTTCTCTGAAAATAGTACATATTTAAGTGGCTAAGAAGATGATAGGAAGCTGCTTAAATTAGTTCTTTACCAATACAGGAATCAGTATGCAGAGTACATTGTCAGCAGGACAGATCTGCTTTGGGCCACCAAGAGAGGTTGAAACATATTTGCAGGGTGTCATCATCTGTCCATTACATTTGCTAAGGCAGAAATTAAGGTGGCTTCCAAAAAACATTATCATTCTTTGGAACATGTTTAAGGCTCTGGTGACAGTAAGATCAAGAACTGAAGTCAGGAATCATTAGCACTGTCTAAAAAATCTGAGTGAAAACACAAGTTCAGAATATTAAGAGGCATAATCATTAATTTCTTGAACTGCAAATAATATTCATTCTTAAAAATATTCCTTGAAGAGTTCCTAAGAGATGAAATTAGAGCAGATTACTTTTTAACAAATTGCTAGCGGACATCTTTCAACCCATTTATATACATAAGTCTCCTCAAGTGAATAATCAAATTTACAAATATGCAAGCATATCTCCATAAATATGCAAGAATGAGCCCTTGTACAAAATCAAAGTCCTGCTTTGATAGTTATTAAATCATCACCCAAAAACAATGCTAGAAGAATACTAAAGTGGCAAATGTCAATCATGTAAAAGCTAGCAAGCCCCAGCATAAAACCTGTTTTTGTTTATGTACTGTAATATTGTTATGATCACATTTTCCCACTGAATCACTGGCTAATTCCATTACAGATGGATTGTTCTCATTAAGCAAGAAGCCATTAAGTATTTTCAGTATTTTTTTACTACTAAGCAGCTCCATAATCTATTTACTAAACACTATTCAAACTTCGATGATAAAATTATTCATTTCCTCATGGGATTTTATAACATACTTTTCACAAACAATAATGTAGTTTCACAGCTACTAGGAGGTACAGGGATAGTAGAGCCATTTAGCAAATGGGGAGCTGACACCTGCAGAAGTTATGATCAAAAGTGCCTTTTAATTTGTGGATCCAATTTAAATGCTTCCCATTGGATTTTTCAGAGTAACTCTCATTATATAAAACACTATATTGAACGTTCAACACTCAGTTTCCATTGCTTCTGTTGCTACTAGAGATGCTTAGCACTCTGCAAATCAGATCTCTAAACCTCAAAGAACACAATTAGGAAGTTCTAATAACACAAAGTTGTAATTTCTTTGTTAATAGCATTTTGTGAGCTATCAAAAATATACTATAGAATGGATTTTCAGTTGGTTTTTTTTAGTTAGCTTAATTTTGTAAGCTTTGACAAGCATCTACTTCAAGCTAGAAATTGCCAAACTCGACGTTCCCAAGTCATCCACTTCAAGTTAGAGTGAGTCATGGCATCCCTGTGATGCCAAGGCACTGGTAGCGGGAACGTGGACAGCAGACATCTCCTCGTTCTCAGTTCCCACCATCTGGGACTGATTCAGGGAAACTCCTGCTCAGGTTCTCCAACTCCGGCCTCGAACATGCCCAGTACAGATGAAAAGACTTAAAAGATTTAAGCTGCCAAACTAACACACCTTTACTGCACATGTACAAACTGCGATTTTTTGAAGCCTTATAAATTGGTTAAATTTGGGTTATTTTCAGCAAATGTCACATTCTTGATTCCCTGCCAAATTTCAATCCCTGCTCCAAATTATGAACGTACCAAATTTTTCTGCAACTTGTTACAAATGATTTTTTTAAATACGTACAAAAGAGTGATTTTGCCCAGTCTTATTCTCAAAAATATTTGAACCATATTACCTAAGACTTTTTTTCCTAAGAAAATATCTTGGGAAAAGGGAAAGAAAATCTGCCCAAACAATCACAGTCTGACAAGGCTACGAGCATAATGCTATCTTGACCATAAGCATCACCAGCCGTTTAATCTATAATATATAAATGAACAATGTGGGGAAAGACCTAAACAGGGTCTTGAATAAACAATCCAAATGAACCAAGACATAGTGTTGTAAGGATTGCAGCATTATTATCATAGAGTTACTGTGGGTTGCTCATCTGTTTCCAATTCATTTTGATGAAGCTAATTTTATAGTTTTTTGGTCCAATTTCCTCTTTTTCAGGCCATCTAATTAAGTACAAAAGAATTCCAGTTTTATGACATGGCTTAAAGTGGTTCATTAGTTTTTATACATCAATAGTAAATCTGCTAACACGTCACGATTCTGAAGGTGATCAGAAACACAGGCTGGTTCCAAATTCACTCCCCTTTACATCAGAGGAAGCTTCAAACAATCTTACCAACCAAATACAATATTAGGTATGCCCTGCAACAAAATATTAGTTGATCTGCAAGGACCAATATGAAATACTTTATTATTGAAATTACAGCTATGTGCCATAATCTAATGGAGTGCAAAGGTACTTAAACTATTCATTATAATTGCTAATTTTGTATTCTAATGGGAACAGTAATAAGACACATCTTGATCCAGCTACAGCCCAGTGATGCTCAGGTCAGCAGTGCTTAAATGGCATAAGTAAACGAACTCCAGGACACTGCTAAATGACCTCAACCTCATTTCTCTCCTGTTACTAAACATGCATTTGGAACTGCACATGTAGAGATTTAAGATAATACATATTTTTGTCCTTTTCCTTAAATTACAAAGATCAGCATGTGAAAAATACTGTAAAATTGTTGCTTCTGGAAAACCAACAAGATGCTGAGCTCAGCAGTGATTAAAACATATGCCATCCTTACCCCTAGAGGTCCCAATTCAAGTTAACCGAGAGCAGTATAATGCAAGACAATATGCACATTTTGGTGGTGTATTATGGACTGCACTACACACCCAGCACTTGTTTTTGTTTGATCAAGGTATTATTCTACACACGCTACCCCGACATTGTTTCTATGGAGAATAAAAGCCACAGTTTGTACACACATAATAATATTAAAGGAAATAGACTAATGTCTCTTTATGAGAAACTAATGTCATAAAATGACTTAAACCATAAAGCATATATTTTCATTAAGAAATGCTTAAAAAAAAAAGGTATATGAGTAGTACTGCCTTTCTGCCATACCAGTGTACAACTGCCTTTATAACTGGACTGGAGAGGGGCTCATGGATTACCTGAGCAAGGTAAATACTAGAATTAAGCCAAAGGCAAAGAAATACATTGAAATGTGGTGATAGCACATATAGTATAAGCATTGCTAGACACAGCTGTAAATAGAAGAAAATTATTATACTGTGATGGCAAAACACAAACCTACACATCTGGACAATATTGCAAGAGATTTTCAAAAGCAAAATGAGAGAAATTTTCTTTTCTAGGGAGGTTAATGGAGCTGCTCCAGTAGGTGAGGCCTAGTAGGTGGAGGTGAAAGTTGTGGAGCACGCACACGCTTGTGCGCTCAGTCACATAAAAGTCTCTTTTATGGCTCACTGCATGTGTTAGTGGCCCAACAAAATCACCGCTCATTGCAATATGGTAATCATGAAGTGGAATACATCTTCTTGAAGTGATTGAGGAACTGTTCTTTGCTTGCAGATACAGCAAAATTACATGGTAGAAGCAAAAGTGTTCCTGTTCTAACAAATATTGTCATGCATAAAACAAGAAAACAACACTCCTGTCTGACCTCAAAAGAAATGACAATACTGTCCTTGCAAGCTTTGTTCTCCTAAAAACAGATCTCTCATTCCATGCTTAGTGCTCTTTCTAGAAAGCTTTTACTTCAGAACCTATGACTTGTTTGTGTATCAGACAAGGACGTTTTTAGAGTCAATTTATGACTGGCTTGAACAGAATGAAAGTTTGCTTACCTAGTGTCAGCAGCATTATCAGACTACATGGTCACCAATGCGACAAAGTGAACAAAGTTCATGTGCTACAATAAAATTCTAGACTGAGGATAGACTCGCACACCTTCGTTGAGATACCTTTTAAAAGCAAATCAGACTGGTTGTCATAATCTACTTCTCAACAGCATCAGTGAATGGAAGGTGTTAGCATTAAAAAAACTTAAAAGCCAGCCAGAAAATAATCTCTAAAGATAATGAAGGAAAATAAGGACTTATGCTTAAGGATAGATACAGTAAGAATTCAAAATGAGGGGAAAAAAAAGGTATAAGAAGAAAAAAATCTGATGTCCCTCAAGTCGGTTCAGAGTAGCAAACAGTTAAAATATCTGCTTTAAGGACTCTAAGAACTAAATGTTTACAACTTTACATCCTATAGGAAGTAACACACCGAGAATATTTTTAAACAGTAGAGTTACTCTTAGAATGATATCCAGAATTTGTCCAGAAGTTTCACAGAACTATATGGCAAATTCAGTTCCGAGTATTCAGATATGACATGGCTGATCAACCCTTTACAATGAAAAAGACAACTCATTATAAAATGTCCAACTTTTTTGTATTTCAGTCTTATCTTCCTACAAAAGACTTATATAAGTAAATACACACATACAGTGCACTTCAGTCTGCATTACCTTTATTCTTTCATTTCAGTTATGCATTAATTTACATAACATTAATTCATGGCAGGCAAGCTGTATTTATAAACCAAGGAGAGTATAGATTTGCTACTCATTTCAAAAAAATCCAAAACCCCACATAATGGATATAAACCATATACAACACATTCAACAGTTTCTTACAGTAAGATGCTATTGCATGTAAAAAAAAAAAAAAAAAAAAGAAGACAAACACAAATAAATTAGTCTGTTTACAGCATTCAAGCATTCACCAAGCCTAAAATTTCAGCACATTTCAGCATATAGGGTTTCATGAATCATTCATGAACACCACAACCTACAGAAATATTTCACATCTGTAAGTATTCGCCAACTAGAAAGGACAATTAGTTCTCAGACATTGTTTTGTTTTGAGTAGCTCTTTGTGATATGTGATTGCTTACACAGATGTATTTTGATCCCTGAATTTCTAAAACATAACCTCTTATAAGATCATCAATTTTCAGGATATGCCAGTATCTTCATGAGTAATCAAGAGCCAGCCAGTTATTCACAATCACAAATTGTGTGACCTTTACATAGTACTTCAAGCTCTATTTTTTTTCAGTTCAGGATTTAACGCAACCTCTAGCTAAGCAATGGAGCTGAGCACTAAATGTCACAGAAGGGTACACCACAATGACCGAAACAGATGAGGGGGTGGCACAACACCTTCTGTTCTCATGTCTTCGTTTCCCAATATATTCACACCCACCATTGCTGGATAAAAGCATTGCCTTAATCCTATCTCCATTTTATGTTCTTTGGTTTAACGTACCTCTGGCATGCCTCAAATTAAAAAAAAAAAAAAAAGTATGGAGGGAAGAGGACACAGTTTGATATTAACCATCTTCCCACTTGAGACATCCCAGAAAGAAAAGCATATTCCTAACACAAAATGACCGGCATACAAATCTAGAACTCTTTCTTTCTTAGTAGTTCATAACTGGCAAATTCTAACTACTCATATTGTATATGTGGGATACACAGGAGTTTAAAATTTTTCTTTGTGTTTATTATCACCACAATCAGAACATATTATATTTCAGAAGTAAACAATATGAATCTATATTTTCATAGATCAAAAAATAAAGTCAATAGGCATTTTTATAATGAAAATGAAAACAATTCAAATAGTTAACTACAGCTCTAAAAATAGTAAAATTAGTGGGAAATTCTGAAACAGAATTCTGTTTAAAATGTAACTTTACATTCTCTAATTGAGACCCTCTTATATAAATTTCTTCCCTCCCATTGCTTGAAAAATTAGGACACAGAGTTATTTTAGGAAACTCTAGAATACATGACTGCTAGGTCTGCTTGCAGCACCAGTGCTCTTGCAAATCAATATAAATACAGGATGCAGCATCTTACGTAGCAAATAATCCAAAAAGGATGTTTTCAGACACCATAAATTTTAACTTTGAAATTAATCTTACAGTTATCTGACAATAACAGGTCTAAATTGGTTTATACTACTATAAAAATGCACATTTTGAAGCCTTCCATTTCCTCACATTGGTTCTGATAACTGTGATGGCATTTGTGGATCACCACCTGTCACTGTCATATGGTGATGTGATGCTAATAATAAACATTATGCCTTCTGTACTGTTTGTTGAACTTGGTTACGTTATATGGCTTCCTGTTCTGGAACATTAAGTGTTCCAGAAGTTATTAATAATGTTTCAGTTGGAAGATTGCTTTTATTTTAATTGCAATTTGATGTTCCTTCTCCTCAGCAGAGATGTTTAATTCTACTCAGGAGAAATGTAGACTCTTCACAAAAGAAAAATGTCATGCAACAATGGTGAAGAATCACTTTATTCTAATAAGTGAGGACAGAAGTAGAAGAAATAAAAAAATCTGTTTGCTTTTGCATGCTCTTCGACTCTAGTTCAATGTTTCTAAGTAGAAATGTCTCTGCTTTCTACTAAGTAGCCTCATAAAATAGATTTAAGTGCAAAACTATAAGTAAACCACAAAGCAAAGGTATCCAGCTGGTTCATAGCTAATAACTTACAATGGATACCACCGGCATTGTCCCTGTCAAATATGGAATTCTGCTATACTACTAAATGTAACTGATAGATATTATTGCTTCAGGAATGGATATACAGTCTTTTAGAACCAGTATTGAAATATGTTGGTCTTTCACAATGTTATTACCGCATGTGCAATTTAAATATGAAATATAGCCATTCATGAACAAGAGACAAGGACCAGCAATTCATCACTCTCCCAGTCCACACAGACCTGTAAAAGACAATGTCCTTGGGGAAACAGAATTATAGAGGTTAGTTGAGACTTAAAGAAATACAAAATTGATCACAAATACTGTAAATATAATAAACCAATATGTTTAAGAATCTGTTCTTATCTTTAAAAAACAAATTTAGGTATGCAACTAATTCAAAACTAAACAGACCTATTAGTTTAACAGAGATATCCAAAAGATGACTGAAGATGGCATAAAATGCCAATGCTTTTCTGTTGTCAATTCACGAACAGATAAAAGTCAAACTCTGCTTTTGAAATTGTGGAAATATTCTAAATCACATTTCAGGGGATATTGCACACTTGCAACAGTTTCCAGCTCTTTTATTAATAAGCCAATTTTAAAAATAAATGTAGGCATTAAACTGTTGCACTTAAGGGGAATTAGACTTCTAAATTTTCTAAATTGCTTTCAAAACAGTTTAAAGATCGTTGCTTCTTTTCTTGTCATTACAATTGTGATCAGAAATATTCACTTTTTCTTTTGCAGATGCCTTTAATTCATTTAAAACTTAACTGAAGTCTCCTCTGAGTCTTCTCTATCAGTTCCCACCCTTAATACGGTGTTAAAAGCACTCAGAAGCTCCACTGGCTTAGGTCTGCTTGAAGTTCTCAGTGTCTCAGTTTACGCTGTGATCACTTTAGGAGGAAGTTTAGGACCAAACTTCACAATAGCTCAGAGCTATGAATCTAAAAATCAACAGTTAGCTTTAAAATATGTTCTTATAGGACGCCAATTCATCCAACTTTGTGGGGATCTACCTAGAACTTTTCCACATAGCAAGACACCCAGTAGAGCCTCAAATGCAGAAGAGCCAGGTTTGGTTAGAATAAAAACCTAGAGAAATAATTTGAAACAGAGAAAGCTCAGAGAGGCTGGGGAATGCAGAGCAGAAATGAAAAGGGTTTATTCATAACTGTCACCTGCCCACTGTATCCCTGTTACTGGGTCCTTACATCCAGCCAGCACAAGCACTATCTCAGTAACAAGCTCCGTTCAGTACCCTCCATTTCCCAGGACTCTATATTCTCCAAGACATGCCCAGGCAGACACAATTTCCCTCTTCCTCCAGAGGGACCTGCCTTAGCCAGGAACACAGATGTTTTGCAGAATATTTTGCTCTGTGGACTACAGTTCCTGTGGAAAGCAATCAGCATATGAATTCCCAGCTGGAACTCTCCTTGAACTTGCTAAAACCATTAGTCCTCACTTGCTAGATTTTTTCAGAGACAGGTATTGCCTCATATGTATTTACATGTTTTCTGCAATACTAATTTAGTATTTACTGATTCAGTTGAGAAAAATCTCTTCTGGCAGCTCTTCTGGCAGCTCTGGGAATCTTGTAACCCAAATTTCAAATTTATACCTTTGGCACATAAAATTCCACTGAAATAGGAAGACTTCAAAGGGTGCATAGACATTCAGGGAGACAGAAGCAGCAGGGACTAATTCAGGTATGACAATTTTTAAGAAAAGGTAACACCGTAATTCTGTGTCTGGCTAACTCAATGATTCAAGCAGTAAAATACCACATGGTAATTTGTGTAGTGAAGGAATTTTCTACCTTACATCAATGAGCACTGCCACACCCAATCAGCTGTGCTGAACTACATGTCTCTTTTAGAAAGCTCCAAGCTCTTTTTGAAAACATATAAATAATAGTAATAAATTTATGACCTTCTTTATTTTGCAGAACATGATCATGTTACACCCACTCAGAAGTCACTTTCACTTTTGACCCAGTCAAAACCCTTTTTCAATCCAACTTACAGCTCTGCAATTTTGATTGCCACGTACAATGGATTAAATCATGCTAAAGAGAACTGGCCTAGCTACAGCAGCCCCAAACACAAAATAACTAATAGGCAGATGATACGGGAATAAATCGTTAGCATAATGGAAAAGAGTGGCTGGGAAATCTTGTTTCTAGAATCAATGACAAACAAGTAGCGGTTCAACGTAACTGATCCATGATTCAACCATGATTGCATCCAGGAGGTAAAGGAAAATCATAGAATCACAGAATAGTTTGGGTTGGAAGGGACCTTTAAAGGTCATCTAGTCGAACCCCCCTGCAATGGCTGTTGCTACAGAGGTTGTGAGAAGTCCTGCCGACCTTGACTTAGCAGAGTAAGGAACAGAGGACAAAACTTGGGAAGAAGAAAGGTCCTAAATGGGTGCCTCTCTTATCCTGAATATTTCATGCATAGTGATATATAGAGACAAGCATGTGAAGGTCCCCACAAGAAAGATTCCTACAGTCAAAAAAGACAAAAGTCTGGAACCATTAAATCACAGCCCAAGATCCTTTGGGAAATGCAAGACATCACTAGAACTACAAACATTTGCCTTTCGAAGAATATTCTACATTCTATATTTATACAGATATTTCTATATACATAGGGCTTTTCAGAAAACTTTCTATAGAAATCAAATTTTCATTCACATGTGTAATTAAGAATTAGTAGACCTATGTCCTAATAATATATGTTATCTTAAGAAAGTGCTTTGAAAATGTCAAATGACAGACATGCTGAATTATAACTATGGGAAGTTATAAAATTCCAACTTTCCTATAAAAGAGTCTGAAAACAAAAAAAGCAGAACACTTTTCGTGTATTTGCTTAGAAGAAATGTCTTGCATCTTTAACATACATTGCTTGTGAAACCCTCTGGGTTCAGAAACACTCTCCACATCTGCATTCCACTGTCATCCTTTGTGCTCCAGCATTTTTACAAATTGCGTCTGTAGCTCACCGTATGGTTGATGTGTCACGGAAAGGTCCTGCAGCTACATTTTCTTACTGCTGTTGTTGAAGGTTACTATCAAGTTGTTCGAGGCCTCTGCTCTTAGTGGCTTGCTCCTTGCTCCTTAGAAATGAATGCAATTAATCACATTCTCCGATTGTCATTAAATTACATTTCAATTCATGTTTATATTTTAAAAACATAAATTCAATTCACATCAGGTTTGGATTGCAATCCGTATAAACAGAATAGCCCTACTACACTACCTGCACTTTTGACAGACACTAACAACAAACTGTGTTCCACATTTATTTTTGAAAAGCAGATGTTGGCTCAGCCGAAGCTCAGCTGCCTTCAGTATATATCCTTTTTATCACAAATCATTACCAAACTATGTGGCTCAGAGTTGTGCATTGCATATATTAGGTAAGAGCTACATATCAACCAGTTTGTTTTCTCTCTGTGGCAGAAGAACCAGCTTTATGTCACTTGGCTTGTTACTGAGCATAGATCTTCACAGACCAATGCTTAAATTTCGTAAGTGTGGGAATATTGTGGATAAGGACCTATTAAATTAAGGACCTTCATATTTTTGTTTGTTTGTTCATCTAACAGACTGGTTACAAAATACAAGGCATTTCTAGTGCCTAAGTTAATGTATCACATCAAGATATTAACAAAGATACTATCAGCACTGAATGGTCTATTCTTTTGACTAATTTGTGCAAATGTGTAGGTATGAAATACCAACAGGAAATACTCAGATACCTCATTCAGTGGTGATAGAATTCTCTGAAAGAACTTATCCACTGAATGAATAATTCATCAGATATTAAGAGTATCAAACAGTTGGATTAACATGTGTTAACATTACTGAAGGTTAAAATTTCCTCTCTAAAATTTAATAATAATAATAAAAAAAGAACAGATATCTCTCTTGCCTTGCACTTTGAGATTCATCTGGCCAACTGTGGACATCTACAGTATAAAAAAATCTACATTTAAAAAAAAAAAAAGCTTCCATCTCAGCTAGTCATCTTCAGTTCTATTTATAGGCAGCAGAAAGAAATGAGCACTTAAATTAACGTACATTAAGCATGTTTTTTCTTTTCCTTATCTTCAAAGGGAGCTCGAGGCAAGTAGCTCAGACGCAGATATCAGACACAGATACTGCACAGCAGACATCAAAAGTGAGGTGAGAGAAAACATAGTCAGAGATCCTGTTCCAGAATTTGTCTTGGCAAGGTGGACAGTATTTTCACGTTATCCAAGTCTTTAAGAAGAACAGTTATGTTCCTACATTATGTTACAGAACTGAAATACTGTATGGACTAGGTCTGGCAACATATACCTTGCCATGAGCACCCATCATTGTGATGTAAGTGGACCTCCAAAGTGGGCAAAACAGACCAGATGTGAACCTGAACTTTTGACATTTTTCCCTTTAAAATAAAAAACACGCTGTAAAAATAGATGTCATCTTCTAAGTCTAAAATGCTCGTGCTGCAACCAATATAACTGAATAATGCCCAACTACAGAACAACAGTTTCTTCAGCACTCCCGCTCTCGATACACTTCGGGGCTTCTGCAAATCAAGCTCCTCATCATGGCATAGCCATGCTGTGTCCCAGTAAAGTTCTTGTGCTATTTATAACTCAGACATACATAAAACATATACCCAGGAGTCGTCTGAACTGTCAGACAGAACAGCAGTCTAGCTCCTACTGCTAAAGCTCTTTGTTCCATCACTTTCACAGTCTCTCTCATTTCCTCTTATTAGCAGGTTTATCTATTTAATGCCGCAGCCTACACAGCATCCGCATTACCTGAGAAAATTTCTCTATTCTTTGCACGCAGAAGTAGAGCACTATCAGCCATTTCTTCCTACTCCAAGGCTCAATTTGAGCTGCACTCTTTCTTCATATTTTTAACTGATGTTGTCCAACAGTATATCACACGGTGCTATTTGTATAAAGGAAAGAATTACTGTTTGTTCTTGTTTTCATTTGTTCTATGTACTTACTTCAATGCTTCTAAGTGGCACAAAAGAGCCAGCTGAGAAAAGCATAGCAATACTGCATGTATTTTCTTGAATGGGCATGATAAACAATATCACTCCTGCCAATTTCTAGACATCCTGAAATCACTCTGGGAAGTAACGACATACTGATTATTTTTTACATCTGCTTTTTTCACTTTCACTCTGTCAATTAATTTTCATCCCATTTTAACTAATAATTTCATAGTGCTTTAGCTATGCTTATCACAAACCTGAGTTAAACATGTTCTTGGCGTTGCAGTGAAAAGGGGCAGCATCCTATCCATGAATGTACGCCTATCTGAACATCATATTTCACATTTATATTCTTCCTGAAAGTTGTCAGATATATTATGTTGTGTCCAATAAGTACTTTATAAACAACATCTTATTTTAACAAGAGCAATCTTTTCTTGTGCGTATGCATAAGGTGATATGTCTCAGCAAATAAAATTTCTGATTGAAAGATTATTTCTGTATCTGCCTTGTTTTCTGTATGATATTAGTTCTTGAAATATTGAATTTCTTACTTCATGTCTCTGTGGTACTTCAACCCTACTGACAGCACAGAGCAAATTTAACTCAAACGTTTTACTCCTATCTTGAAATTAACTTTCTTGAGGCAATTTCATTCTTTTTCATTTAAATACATCTAGGCAATTTTACTCTTCATCTGGATAAGATGAAAGGAGGATTTTTGTATCATTGCTGAGTGGAAGCCTATAACAGAAATTGTCATAAATTCATGTCATAAAGACTGTGTAAGTGTGACTTCCATTTCAAGATGTCAGTCAAAACATTTCTCCTCAACTTGAATTTATACAGGTTGCATTAAAACACGGCATGGTTTCCCCAAATTGAGATTTAAAGCATATAATTTCCACTAGGATAGCTCCGTATCCATTACCTGGTATAAATTCACTTTTATGTTGAACCATGTTTGTGACATGGCTTGCAAGTATTTAGGAATTTTTTTTGAGGAACTTGTGTTGAGCTCTGGGCAAACAGAAGAATTTTTTAACTTGTCACTTTTATAATTTAAATACATATTTTTTTACTAGTATTCCAAAATTTTCAGCCTTTATGTCTTACATAGAAATGATTGAATAGTGCTTGTTATTTTATGTCATTTGAATCAAGGGCAATGAATTACATTTAATAGAAGCCACTACTGCAGGAGCAGTTATGGTAACAATACCTAGAAATAAAGTTGGCAAACATACTGTTCCTTGAGGTGCCATTCTTTTATGTGACTTTGCAAGTAAGACTTGAGGCTTGCTTTGAGTCCTCCTTCAGTCAGAGGACTTCTTTAAAGAAATTCCAGAATGGCTAAGTTTCTGCATAGACCAAAAAATGAAATCTCAAAGTTTATTCAGTCTCTGCACAGGATGAATATTGCATTTAATTTAGCTATAGTGCAATGACTCAATTTATCTTGTTAAGAAACAGCTGGGTTTGCATATCCTTTTTTCTGCAACCGTAAAATTTATGAAAAACACAATAATAAATTTTACAATAAAATTTGTCAAACACACGTCTGAAGTCTTAATTTCTGATTTTAAAAAGGATATTGCTGTAAGCACCCCATCTGTAGTAGCTAATTAGAGGCTGGCATTCCAATTAATCAGGAACCACTTGAAACAGGGACAGTTTTTGACAGAACACAAACATTTCTATCTATCTTGGCATAAGTGTTTCTGTTTAAAATATTCACTGGCTTTTTATTTCTTTAAAATTCATTGGTGAAGACAAGATAATTTGATAGCAGTTGTCAAAAATTCTTTCATCCAGGAACTAAAGTAGTATGACTACTAATGGACCAAAGTAAAATAACACATAATGTGCATGGTTTATGCTGATTTAATGCCACAAGATACAGTTAAAACTGGTTCATAGTCTGACAACAGTTCCAAAAATCTCAGCTCAAACTGGGAGGATAAATGCTACTCTGAGACACTAACTGTGTGGATAGCAGGTACAAAATTGCCTCTCTTATATCAGGCAACTTTCCTGATGTCAGATATGATGATGTTATATCTTTCTTCTCCATTTTGCAAATGGTACCTAAGTTCCTAGTGATACATTCTGCAAATGTAAAAGAAAAAAAATAATAATAATAAAAAATCACTCAGAACTGTTTCAGTTTTATCTTTTCCCCCTTTTTTGGCACTATGTTATTGCAAAACTTAGCCAGTTTCAAAGCGATGTTTCAGTTGCCTCAAAAATTCATTTCTCTTGGACAAATAGTTTCTCAGAATGTTTATATTTTGTTGTCAAACTTTGTTATTGTGCTTTTTCCATGCTGCTAAAAAATAGTAGTCTGCAGCACATCAGAACACGTGTATTGAACCACCAGTTCAATCATTAACACATAATTAGACTAAATTCACAGGGGCAAGAGAAATGCCTTAAAGGCACTTCGGGGGGGGAGGGGGGAAATGAAGGGAAGACAATAGAATTAATATCTGTTTGTATAGATGTTTCTCTAAACACAACACGATTTGTTTTCTTTCCTTGTGGCACACCTACACTCTAGCGAATCACTAAAATACCATGAATAGACTGATTCCTCGGTGTTTTAAAGCCATCAACTGGTTTGACTCATTTAAGCACTAAAACTGCCAGTGGAAAACAAAGGAAACAAATAAAACCAAACACATTCAAATACCAGTACCAGAGACTGCTGGGCACACTGTACTGCTAACAGACTGTCCGCATATGGAGATCAGCGGGAGACAGCCGTAGTACTACACTGATGTCACTGAAGTGGGCTCAAAAAGGGATTAGATACATTTATGGAAAAGAGATCTCGTCCCTCAGTGGCTATTAAGCGTGATGATTCAGATGAGCCCACTAAACTCCTAATTAGATGGTAATTATTCAAAACAAAACACAGCACTTTACACTTGTGGTCTGTCTTACACTCTTTTCTTTATCTCCCTCTTTTGGCAACAGTTTGACATAGGACACCAGGTGTCCTTTGGGGTCTTTGGGGTCGATCTTCTTCAGATTTAGTGTTGCTCCAAAGGATGTTTCATCTACACCTGTCGTCTTAAAAGTGTATCGTCATAATGTCATACATTACATTGTGCTTTAACTTAAATTTCCGTATCAGCTCCATAAGTAAACAACAGCCACTGCCATGACTATGACTTCTTAAAAGTATTTAGAGGCATATCTGGACAGGTAGTAAGTGTTTTAAAAGGAGTAAATTCATCAAAATCTGGAATATCTATTGAATTTTAGTTGAAGTCAGGCACATAATTTTTACTTAAATGTCTGTATAGGATGATATTAAATACCCATTCAACTGTTAACATATCTACGTAGCTCTGTAAATCTGGTCCACATCCTCAGCCAGTATAAACTGATAGGTAGTAGCCATACATGCACAGTCTCTGCATTCTTAGGTTAAAGAAAGCCCTAAGTTATTTAATTCAAAATACTTTGGGCGTGCATTGTAGAAACAATGCTTTCAAGTGTCAATACACAAAGCAATAGAACACATCACATGTACTGGTTGTTGTTAAACTCGCTTTGATTCAAAAAATATTCAGCCTCCAACAGCATCAGCACAAACTATTCACTATACATTAACAATTGTAATTTATACACCTGAATTAGTACAAAAATATCGTGTTTGTCATTCCCAAACACCTCTACAGACAGAAAGAAAGAACGAGAACTGAATTTCCCTTTCTATATGCTACTTCCGTAACAGCTGAATTCAGTGAGTAAGTTGAATCCCGTAGCAGTGTGCTCCTACTGCCGATTTCTGTGTAGATAATCTTTAGGAGAACCGTTCCTGTTCGCACTCGAATGACTTGGGCCTCTCAACCTGTTTAGAAATTGCAATGTGATTCAGATCTTGTCTTTATTTTGCAATCTGATTTACAGTGCAGAATTTTTCTGCAGATTAAGAAAACCTTTGTTTATCCAGGAGATATCTTAACTTTTGATACTATGTGCACATTAACATCCATTTTACAACCTCGCTGCTAATTGTTATTTGCAAAAGGATTAGCACTCTATGCCAGTAGTTGCTTCAGTTACTATATGAATATTCATTAGGATTTCATACATAGCACCCTCAGTATTTATGGCTTAATTTCTTGATTTTGTGGCTTTGTTTTCCTGCTTTACCCATCTGTACGAGTAACTGCCATTATCACAGTCATGTAACTATCTATGTTTTAATCGAAGATCTGTTTTGTCGCTACTCCTACACAATCTCCTGCAGGTGCCAATACAAATTACAGTCTTCACAGCTTCTCATGATTTTTATCCAAAGTCACAAAAGTACTACTGGTGATCTCAATAATGCATAAGTAACTCTACAGCAATGGAAGAAAAAAGTGTTTACATGTAGTTTTGATGTATCTATCAGCAGTACTCCAAGAGTAAAACAGATTGTCCTGTTTAAGGCAGGGGTATCAAAAATGCCAATGCCAGGATGCCACAGGCAGGCAGTCATAAAGCGTGTGAACACCACCTTTTCCAGGAGTGATCAGGCTCTCAAATCCTATGGTGATGTTATAAAACACAAAACCGAGTTTAAGGTAGGAATATTTCCAACGTTGTTTTATAATATGTGTGTTTTACTGTCAGCAGTTATACCTTGAGAGCAACAGAAACCCAAATGTAGAGTACTTCATGCTATTGTCATCCTTGATTTGGCACATGTATTATTAACAGGCTCCTCAGATAACACTCACTTGAAATTTAATCTCAATTCACTCTTTATTTTCAAATATAATTTCTTGGAACTATTCATCTTTCATGAAGTATTTATTTTCTAAGATTTAGATTTATGCTTTTGTGCTTTCCTTAGCCATTCCATTTTTTCCCTATTGATAAATCTTGCTCTCCACCATGACCCGTCTGAAAGCCTGATTTATTGATACAAATATTAATGATAACTCTTTCATACTGTTATCCTTCTTACTGTGAATAAACAACAAATAATGCAATTGTGGAAAGCTGAGCCCATCTGATAATAGAGCTCCCTGATACAGAAGAAATGTTACCTATAGAAATCAACAGATTTGTAGCATATGCTGCTATACATAGATGGAGAAGTCAACTATTCAAGAATAAACCTACCCAAACCTGTCTAGGTTGAAACAAACTAAGTATTTGATTACTGCAATTCATGGCTGCACAAGACATTAATTCTACTCAATCACCAAATACTACCAAAGCCACAGTAAGTAACCTTTTTAGCTATATCTTTCCAGCAAACAACTGTGGTTTTACAGAATAAAATCCTGCAATACCATTTCTGTATGATTTTAACTAGTAAAAAGAAATCCTTGCTGATGGGGTACGTAGCTGATTTTGACAGGCTACCATGAATAAAAACCATCTCTGTCTTGACGCATCCAGAATTTTACTTCATGATAACTAATCTGAAACCATGAAATACCATAGAAGGGTTTTGATGTCAAAATCTCTCAACAGTTTTCACTTCTATCCAGTCAGTAACCAGTAATGTCTCTGTTTAGAGTTCAGGTACCTGCTTTCTGCCTGCGCAACATCATGAGCTCACGTTCCTTTCATCTGGAAGCTGCAGCTGCTGGCAGTTTTGAGCAGATATAATCAAATATAAGGGGAATAAAACTAATTTCTGTGGTCCCTGCTACAGCTTACAGATGATATAATGAATCTTCTTGAAACTTCTGAAGTTACTTTCAAAGCTATATAAGCAGCATTGCTGACATCTCTATTCATATGCCACCCCTTAAAACAATTTTTGATGTATGGTGTCCTGTGTGTTTTGAAATGGATTATGACTATAACAACATGTCTTTTTTGCCTGTCTCTAGTTGACAGCGCCATAGCTTCAGGAGTAGAAGCTGACAGCCCTAAGAATAGTTCATGCTTCTGGGTATTTAGTGATATGGTAATCGCAGCCTTAGAGAACTACCTCTACCATGCCATATTGTCCTTTAAAAACAGAAGCTGCCAAAAATCCATAAAGTAGCTGAGAAAATTGCAATACATAACACAAGCCGCTGTAGATGTCTGTAAGAACTTTTCTCTAGAAACACAACACAGTTTTTTCCTAATACCACAAATATGTCATATAGTTAGCACTGCGTACAAGTTACAGTTTGTGTGCAAAATACACAATAGTATGTGCAGGAATGTACATTATAGGAACATTATATGCTATAATCTAGCACTTCATTTTATGACATGCGAAAAACTTTTTATTTCAGTTCACCACTCAGGATAAACCATCTTGTAAAAAGAGAGTATATATTCAAATGTGCTATATAAATAGGAAAAGACATATTCTTCTAGTCTACCAAGTTATTTTGCTATTCACCTAACTTCAATGCCAGAGAAAATTCCCATGGCAGGGGAGGACTCATCCCAGGGGTAAAGCAGGAGGGAACTGAGTTAGCAAATGAAAATATGTGAGACCCTTTCATGAAACAGGGTGGATGGAATGGATCAGCTATAGGACACGCTGAGACGCAAACCTCCCTAAAATATTGCTATCATCCCATTGTGGTGACCACTTTAGACACTTTCTATCTCTACCTGACCTAAGAAGAGGCGTGTCGTTGAGAATTAACATTACAGAAAGATAAAATGAAACAGCCTGAGGAGTTTGGGTAAGGACCAGGAATAAATCCTGGCAAATAAGTCTTTGGGACTGAGAAATCAAAGTGACTAGAAGCTGTATTGGGGACAAAATGGTGTCACCTGTTTGATTACTTTCACTTTCAGTGTAAGAATTTGGTCATTTTTTGTGAATAAACAGGATCACACCATAAAATCTCTGGAGCCAACTACTTGTTTCTAAGCCAAGCTGGAAGACGACCAGAAACACTCACATAGTTGTGAAGTCTGACGGAAGAATTTTAAAATTACAGGTCAACCTAAATAATTTGGAAACTTGCTTAAATATCAGTAAATTAAGATGGAAAAAAGGCTTCACTTCCTCTTATCTGAATTTTTGTTTCTGCTTTTGGAAACCCCGGAGTCATATTTTTCAACTTTTCTCTGCAGCCAATTAAGCCTGAAAGGCCAATTCTTTTAAAAATGAAAGCTGAGATTCTCACATCGTCAAATGCCTCCAGCAAGTGGAGAAACATTGCAAGACTCACAGAAAAAATCCTAAAGAGTCATTTTATATGAAATCACAAGGGATATGAGACTTCTATAAATTCCATTCACAGACTCAATTGTATTCCTGTATTCCAAAAGTCACAGTTTTCTAGAGGGGAATTATTTGGAAAGATAAAAAAGTAGCAGCCCCAGTAATATTTTCAAGACATTTTTCATTACCATGTGGTACTGTGCTCTACTCTATAGTATCTATCTAGTGACACATCACAATGAGAAGACTGTTTTATTTATTATCTCAACTGATGTCAGCATCCTAAACAATATTTTAGCAGTACTGAAGAACAAAGCAAAGTGACAAATGTTAATTTATTCATCCATGTTACAGCAAGACATCAGAAAAATTGAAAAGGACAAAATTCAACAAACACTTGTTCATTTAATTGTGTGTATTTCCTGAATTTCCTAATGAGAAAAAAAAATCCAGAACTGCAACAGCAAAGAAAGATTTGAAGAACGGTAAGCCTGAGAAAAAGAAACTTAGAAGAAGTGTGTATTTGCAGTTCAACTTAAATGGCAATGTGGCAGGGCAAAAAAAATAAAGCTAGTGCACCCATGGACAGCTCAAGGAGTGGTGTGACAGCACCAATCTGCATGGTTCTCCAGATGATGCTATTGCTTATTAGCTGTCAAAAACGTGCTATCATCCCCTTGGGGAGTGGGGAGGGCAGGGGGGGGGCAGTGGGGGGGANCATCCCGTGGGGGGGGGGGGGGGGGGGGGGGGGGGCAGTGGGTGGGAAAGAAATGTGAAAAAAGATTAGCCACAGAAAACTTAAGGAGACTGAGCATAAATCTATACAGAAATGTTAAGATTAGATACTAACCACGCAACAACTGACCTAAGTGTGAATGTAGTTGTCTGGAAACATTTGACAAGCTAACCACTTAGGAAGAAGGGGAATTGTTTAGTGTGATACCTAGGGCTATAACAGCAAACAATGGGATGAAATTAGGAGGGAAGATTTAGGCCAGATATCAGCAAAACATCTCAGCAGAGTTATTGTACTGTGAAATAATCTCCCAAGGGATGTAGCCGAAACCCCATGGTATGGGAAATTGAAAACTAGGTCCAATTAGAGCTAAAAACTTCAATGCAGCAAACAATACTGCCTCCACGGAATGATGGCTTGGATTGACTCAATAGCTTTTTTTCCCAATTTCTATTATATTCCATTGTAGAATACACAATGTAAGACAGTTTTAGAGGAAGAATGTTTTCCTCAACAAAAGACATTGTTTTAGCTAAGTATGCTTAGCAGTTTAAACATCTATCACTCCATCAGTCATTACTATAGAATTTGACTATGCTGTATGGACAAGCATATTCTTTAAAAAGTGATCCTGGCCTTCAAAATTCTATTTGATCTCTCATTTTAATAGCTGAAGCAGATCAAGTTGAAATTCCATCTGAAGAGACGATTAGGAACATTCATTATATATAGTAGCATATCAAACAGAAGAATATTACTGCCATTTTAAAAAATTGATGCAATGTTTGTCACACAAAGCTAAAAACCCTTTAGAAAGATGGTAAACTAATTCTAGCAGTCCTACAGAGAATACACTTTTCAAACCTACATGTGCACAAACAGTTTGCACAAAACAGCTTGTCTTTTGTTTGTGTTTTCTTTCCCATCGTATACTTATATTTTCTGCAATGCCTTGCTTTGTAACTGTGCGGAGCTCCTTGGGTGACCCTATAAGTGACAAAGCCATGTAGAAAACACTCCAAGGGACATGATCCTTCCACACAACATGTGCAAGTCACTGGTATGATTGTTGGATGCAATTTTACCTCAAAAAGCTAAAACATTTCACTAAGCACAAAATGGGAAGCAGCAATAAGAAGACTTGCTACACGTAGAATTTTTCCTACATATATATGTCTTTGATAATAGAATTTTTCTACTACCATTCACATTTGCCTTCTCTTTGTTCAATATTTTCTGCAGCACTGCTTCTGGTCAAACCCTGATGTGAGTGCAACGTGATGAGTACAACCAAATTTCAGAAATTACTAATTATTTTATGCTATTCACAAGCAACAGAAAAAATAAGAAAACAGCAATTTCATCAAAATCATGTGAACTACTTCACTTCCTTTTGCTTATGGATAAATGACCTTTTGTTTGATCTACTGACTGAGTCCTGATAATAGCTGCAATACTAAGGAACTAAACTAAATCTCCCTGAGAACAGAAAACAGTCTCGTATCTTGACAGTTGGCCATATTCAATAACTGGTATGGTTATAAGCAGTTATCACAGAAAAGCTGAGGTGGATTTTTTTAATAGGCACTTGAATTAATCTAGAGACACATCCTTTCTTTTGACAGTATGTAAGGCAGCACATAAGTACATAGTGTGCATATTTCAAATTAAAATCTAGTGTAAAAAAAAACCCTATAATATTTCCCTTTAATTTTAATTGATTTTCACCTGCTTACACCACATATATGTTATGTTACAAACAACACTAAATGATAACCAAAGACCAATCCACCTGATATTCTGCATGTATCTAATTTATATTTTATTATTTATTTAAGAGCTGGCCACACATTGTCCTGATTTCAAAATCTTTGAAGAGATACACTAAGTTGCAAATTTTACACTTAAGGTATGATTTAATAGCTCCCTTAGGACCTCCAGGGTGTGATACAGGCAGGAGCTGTTACAGTGCCAGGGATGAAACTCTAAGCACATTTTCCATGTGTGGCAGCCATTCAGCCAGGAACAGCATTAGAAGCCACAGAATATTATACTACTTGTAGAAAAGCCACAAAAGCTGTGTGGACTTGCATCCCTAGTTTCCTAGGAAACTTTTCTCTGTCACCCTGGCTGTTCCAAGGTGTCTTAGAAGTATGCAGCTGCAGAAAGCATTTTTGAGCTGATGAGCTGTGACCAGTGCTGTTGGTCTCCCCAGAATCCTCCCCATGTCTGGAAACATTAGTGATTTCACGTGACATGTTCATGACGTTCATCCCAAGTAGTTACTGCAGTCTACCAAATGCAACTAAATTATCTACAGCAGATATGTGGCATAAGGGCTGGTACAAGGGTAATAGCTATTTCTTGAAATAGATCACTCACTCGGGAAAATCTTGGAGCTCTTTTGGGCTAAAGGTGAGTTTTCACCATCTACAGTAGCTATAGTTTGAGGATCCACAAAGACCTGGCAGCAGCCTTGTAATATAGGAAGATGATTACATTCTCTTTGGCCTCTAGAAAGTGAATCCCATCATCTTCCCAGGAACAGAGAAAAGTTAAATCCATGGAAACTGCTGAGACTTGCAAGAATTTGCAAAAGAATTGTTTTCTCTTTTAAACAGAAAAACACATAGGAAGTCTGAATCCAGCAGGTAAAAAACCTTGTTTTCAGAGCAATGATGCTTTTAGCAGCTTTCACCCAAACAGAGCTCAAATGAACAATGTGGTTGCATAGATTTAACAAAGCTACAGTTTCAGGTGTTATTAGACAGAAATCTAGGAGTAGATTTCTAGTTGTATGAGAAAATTGCCAATAAATTTTTGATGGGCACAAGCAGGAAGAACCTTGGTTTCATGGAACATCCAAAATGCAGGAACTACCACAGCAGAGTACTCTACTGCCACGTTCAAAACACAGCATCCCCCTCACAGATCAAGGCTTTTTGCAGTGGATCGTTCTCAACTATCACTTTCAGCCAACTATTATTCTGTCCTATCCCTCCTTAATAGGATTTGTGAAGAAAAATAGGACTATTTATTTTAACTAAAAATTAATTTAGTAGGATTTGAGGTAGTGGTAATGCAGACCAGTTTTGATATCCATACATATATAAAAATGTGCAGCTTTATGTTGCTAAGTCTGTATATTTATCACATTTATTCCAAATAAACCTTTGGGTTCCTATAGTAGCAACTGGATACTAACCCTTAGCACTCCTAAAGTTAATGAACTACCTCACCAGGAGCAAACCTCACACCACCTTTTCTGTCATTAAAATGCGTGGCACTTTCAGCACAGGGTCTACACGCATTTATTCACAGAATCACAGGATGGTTGAGGTTGGAAGGGACCCTGGAGGTCACCTGGTCCAACCCCCTGCTCAAGCAGGGCCACCTAGAGCCACTTGCCAAGGACCATGTCCAGACGGCTTTTGAATATCTTCAAGGAGGAAGACTCCACACCCTCTCTGGCCAACCTGTTGCAGTGTCTGACCACCCTCACAGGAAAAAAAGGGTTTTTTTTCTTCTATTTAAACAGAATTCCCTGCATTTCAGTTTGTGCCCATTGCCTCTTGTCCCATCACTGGGGACTGCTGAGACAAGTCTGTGTCAATAATTGATTTTTCATGGTTCAGTTCCTTAAGTACCTCAGTTCTCACGTGAGGTTAACCTAAGACAACATGCTCGCATGGGACATGAAAGCTAACAAATAAAAACTTGACTTGTATCAAATGAAATATTTGATCTAAATCAGATATTTGTGCTTCAGTTTGGAGCAGTTTAACCCTTAATTAAAAAAAAAAAAAAGCTAAAAGTGAAATCAGAAAACAGCCACATCCACAAGGGACTCCAATGCTAGGTAAAAAAAGGTATCTACGAAACCTTCCTTCTCCTACAACTCAGTGCCTAATGCCATTCCTATTTGCTTTGTATTTGTTTCTCCCAGCTACAGCTCTGAAAACTCAGGCCTACCCCGTGTCTTTCCTTTGGTTCCCCTCTCCAAGTCAGACATGGCGAGTCAAAGAGAAGCTACAGAAGTGTAGAGCAAACAGAGAGCATGAAAGAGGACATCAGTTTTCCCATTCCGAGTAAGCTGTGTCTACTGCTAGTTCCATTAGTCTTAAACTTGCGGGTTTGGGCAAACTGATCAATTGCCAAGCTCTACTAAGGCACTTGTGAATAAGAACTGTGTCCCTTTTTTAAAAAAATAAATAAATAAAATCATCCTTAATCCTTTTATTCCTTGGGTTTTTTTCTTTCAGATGGAGATAACGCCACTTGGCCCTACCTGACAAGTGTGTTATGAAAAAGAATGATGTGCTCAAAACCTAATATAATAAAGACCAGATAAGGACCTTAGAAAGACAATATGGTTTTAACTAATTTATCCAAACTAAACATTGCTTTCACTGCTTCGCTAGGAGAACTTCTCAAAATATAGCAGAAGTGATAACAGCCTGCAATTCTTCAGATACACCTCCATACACAGGAATCTGCATTCTAATCCACGAGACTGCTAAGTATGCCAGCATACCTGCTCTTCGCATCGAGGCACTTACCAGCGGCTTTTGATATATCTGATATCAGAGATATTTGATATCAGAAAAAAGAAAGAAGCTTGTCACACAATAGCGTCACAAAGTGATTGAGGGAAAGCGTTATCCCAATGTTTGCCATAACTATATTTCCATCCCAATTAAACTTCCCTAAATGCGCAGGGGAATTTCAAAGCAGTTTGCAGTGATTTAACTGTGCAGCTCGCACTGACATTTCTGGGAGTCAGGATGATAAATCCCTTCACATTGCTCTGAAAGCTCCTCAGCATGTTGGAGGCATGCGTCAAAGTCAGGAGAGTTCTCTTAATGAGCCCTGCTCCCTTTGATGTTTCCGCTGGATAGCGTTTCTGGCACTGAATGAATATTTTAGATGTCTTATGCAAAAAAAGTCAAACAGTTTTCACCTCTGATAATCATACATCTTACTTTAAAGGCCTTAACTTCTAAATACTGGGGATGAAAGGTGATTCTTTTATGTCCTTTTTGCCATTGAGAAGTAACGCTTTTGTTATTAAAAATGAATAATGTTTCACATTTTGTAACCTTCGTATACATTAGTCAACCAATGGTGTTGAGGTTAGAAATCAATATATAAAGTTAAGCAGTGTTAATGTAGTGGATAGCTCATTTCTCAATTAAAAGTGTTTTAAATCTCAGCACGTTCATTTTCATATAGTCATTTGAAAAAGTCTGTGGAGAAAATATGTGGAATTTTAAGGAGATTCACACGAGATTTTGCTGAGCCAGGCTTCTGAATGCCAAGTTCAATTGACATGTCTGATTTTAGTGTCCTTAAGTACAGTGTTTGCAGTTCACAGCAAACAGTAAAATTTAAAGAGAGATAGAACATTAGCATTATTGAAAATCAGTGCCTAATCGACTTCATCAGGATGGACTTGCAAAGATTAGAGTAGAAAATATTCTGCCTCTTTTATGCAATTAGGGAGACATCAGAAATTCATAGCGAGGGAAAAAGGTTGCATATACATAAATTTATTAAAATTATTTCTCCTATCGTTGTTTTTGCCCTGTATTTGCAAGCCTTCCCTTCATTTTAGGAAACCCCTGAGGTTTTGAGATAGTCATTTAAAATCTATTTGCTGGTCTAAAAGTGTCTATGCCTTTGGTCATTCAAGAAAGTTCATAATTTGAAGAACTCATCAGATCAGAATCAGCTTCAGAAAAATCCTAAGCAGATTACAGGGATGTTCTAATGGGAAAGCAAAATCTAAGAAATCAGAAAGCACATGATACAGCACATCTGGGGTAGGTTTTCAGATAGGTTTTTGAAGTACAAAAAGCTGATTTAGCACTCTGATTCTCTAGCTCTAAGGGCAAATCTCTTTGCGCGGCTACAGAACCAGAGGCTCTGGAGACACAGCCATGCCAACACCGGGCGGCACAACAGTGTAACAGCATTGGCAGCTTGCGACTTTGTCCAGGTATCTATGTCTTAATTCTGCCTAATTCCGAATCTTATTCAAGAAACACAATCTAAGAAAGATTCGATCAAATCGCACATGCAGGATCTGACCTGGTGTTTTATAGTGGGATCTCCTGGAGACTATACCAAAATCCCTGTAGCTATGACAGAGGCTGCCTAAGGAAATGGAAACCTTCTATTATTATTTCTTTGCACTTTTTGTTCTGCTTCTGTGTAGGGCAGAGGTCTCAAACAAGGTTTCTTTGCTCACTTTTCATGGGCTGGTGGAAGGACCATCTCACTATGGTACACACACGAGAGTTTTTTCCAGTCTTATGCATATCTCCCGTGAGAAGGCTTCCACAGCTACAGCTGAACACAACAAAAACTAGAAATAAGAGCTGTCCACGTGGTTTGTCATTTTCAGCCCCACTCTGAGCATTATCAGTCTCATCCCACCGGCTCACTGACGTAGGCTAAACTTCCTAAAAGCACTGCTGCAGTCACAGTCAATGACGTGATTCGGGCACTGCTGCCCAGTCACACGGCTCACTAAAAGCTACCAAGGCCCATTCATCGTTGCTGGTTTTATTTCAGATGTTACACTCACAGAGATACACCAAACACAGGAGCTCGCTGAGACTCTCCATCAAGTTTGAGAAGTACGGTAAAATGTTAGAAGATAATGATTTTGATTTTCAATTATGAGGTGAATTTTTGAATGTCAAACTATCCACATTGATGAGATACTATGAAAGCTAGATTTCATTATGTGGTGTGTGGTGTATTCTCTGAGTATGTTTTGGGCCATATGTGACAGACAAGCAGACGAGAAAATTGTTCTTCTCCATCAGTGTGACAGATATTGCTAGATATACCTTTCAATGTTTTAGGTACCATCTGAACTAAGTGTCATTGCCTACATAAGCAACCTTCTACTTGTCATTTTACATCCTTAAGCTCATGTTTCAAAGTGTCCCACTGCATCTGCCTACCTAACGAGGAGGAGCAAATGATCCAGAACACATTTAATGTCTTCCTCTCACGCAGAACCAAGACTGCTTACAAACACCAACTATAAACTGCATTTACATTTGGCAAGTTTCCAGCAGTACAGTACCACCAGCAAACAAGCCAAACAAACAAACAAAAAAAAGCTGCACTCAGCAGAAACTACAAGGGAAGGTTAATGTGAAAACCAACTTAATATTATCCTCCAAGCTGGAGTTTCACAAGGACACAGGAGTCCCAAATTAAACAGAATTTTTAAAAAAATAAATCTGTATCATCTGACATTCGAAATAAGATGCTTCAGCACTGCAGCACCAGTGCAGCACGATCATGAGACTAAGGCACTGAGTAATAATGAATTTTAGTATTTCTGCATTAACAAACACTTGAACAGCAGTAAACAAACATAAGAGAGGAAAGCATTCCCTGCAAGGTACCACAACCATTGCCTTGGATTCTAACACCTTTCAAGACTTTAGAAATTTAAATGAAATTTAAATAACCATCTTTCACGAGGCCCCATGCAGAGCCAAATGTACATATTTGGGCATAATTCCTTGATGCCAGTTTTAGAAGAAATTAGCTTTGAATGAGACTAACTAGGAATTCTTTGCATCACAGTATCTATAGTGGGAAAGTCCCCTTACCCTGCATGACCCTTCAGTATGGTATCAAAAGCCCTGGCTTTCCTCAGTATGCTTTATGCATAATACACACAAAAACCGTAAGAACATAAAGCTGGCACAGCTAAACTCAAGAGCTACAAAATGAAAACACTATGATCTTCAGCATACATTTTATTTGCCACTCATTGCTTCCTTTCAGCCATCCATTCTGACGCAGTCTATAAATACATGATCTGCTATTTTCCCCACAAGATTTTGCTTCATTCAATACACAAACACCTGCTGAAGAAAAATACAGCCTTAGCAGTTAACATTGGGCAACATTTTACACAACTGACAACGGGGTTAAGCTCAAAATAGAACAGCAGTTCACCCTGAAATCCATTACCATTATTGCATTGTAATTAGCATCAAGAAGACAGTAAGCTTTTAAAAACAGTCTGAGACAAAGCTGAGCATGCAACAGAATCTACATGAAGTCGCATTGCTTATCACAACGAAGACCTTTTCTACTCAAACCAACGACGTTGGTTAAGGTGGCAACTATCATGGTAAAAAAAGTGCAAGATTAGAAACAATCTGAGAAACCGCAGTAAACAAAAGTTAAATTGTTCTTATCTGCCACCTGCAATCATGGCAGCCTGGGAGCATACAAGCAAGGGGACTGAAAAAACCCAAGTCCAAGTCGGTTGTGTGAGGGTGGCTGTTGGTCTTATTTCTACAGCAAAGGGTTTAGCGTGCTGGGCAAGAGGAGAGCCATGGATGTTGCTGACCAGCGGATCCTCGCTGACAAACTGATGATGTCCCAGATAAATAGACATGGAGCGGGACTGGTAACTGGCCAGACTGCGGGTTCAAAGGGTGGTGACCAGGGGCACAGAGTCTGGCTGTAGATCGGTCACTACTGGGGTACTCCATGGGATCAGTTCTGGGGCCGCTGCTGTTTAACATCTTCATTAATGACCCACTCAGTACATTTTGGGAAGTACTTTGCCCAGGGACAAAATGTTTCTCTGCTATTCTCATTTCTTTTTAAAAGAGAGACTGAATGGGGAATGAGACTTTTGGAAGAAGGAAGCTCTAGCTGTGAAAAGCGCTGCATTGCAAATTTTCTAACATTTTAAAGACTAAAAAATCTCTTCTCATTATTACATCATTTGCATTATTATTGTTTTTAGGAAAAAGTTTAAACCATCAAATATATCTAAATTTTCGGTTCTAGTTTATAGTCACATTTTACTGTAAATCAGTTTCTGAAACACTGATTTTAGTTTTGCTTAAAAAGGTATAGCTAGATTTAAATTCTTGGTGAATGCACTTAACTGAGGATAAATCACATTTAAACTAAACTCAGATTTTTCCACTGCTTCAACTAAACAAATTTTAAATGGTACTATTTGTGAAATTGGAACAATTCTGGATGTCTGTGACATAATCTGGGTGCCTGAATCTCAGTGAAATCTAAGGGAAGGCAACCCCTAAGTGACTTTGCACCTTTGGCAATTGTGTCTGACCTCAGCTACGCTTCCAACATGTGCTCTCTGGATCGAGACTGATCAAATGGACAAGATACTACTGGTATAGGCACATCTTTGTAGCTTGTAAAAACTGTTAAGCCTGCTAAACACAGGATTTAATCAGAGTTCTACTTTGGATGCTCTTTGCCTCTAGGTAAGAAAAGCTTTTAGAAAATTGCCAAAACAGTATTTACTAAATCCCTTGCTAAAAGAAGCTGTTCTCGTAGTTTACCTTGCTACAGATAAGGACAAGGTCACATGCTTTAGTCCTCAAATGTTTTTTTCAGTTTGTTTATTTTGACACAGCCATTGTCAGGTTGGGTTTGGATTACAGTTTAGTCAATGTCTGCTGCAGTAGAGCATCGGGTTCTTCCTCCTTCTCGCTCCATCCTCCCAAATCCTTACAGCAAAACCTTACCCTAGCAGACAGCTAAGTGCCTGCCATAGTCCATAGTGTTGGTCAGCTTCAGCAAACATAAAATAATTCCTCTAATAAGCCAAATGGAAGAATTTCATCTTTATATCATGTTTCTCTAATGCAGCCTGTTCTCAGTATTTTCACAAAAGGCCACCTATGCCACTTTAAACAGAGAATACATTTTGGTGTGTGATTTACCTGAAAGGGAGATTGGAGTACAAAGCATGACTATGCAAGGCATCAGCAGTTGCTCAGTCTTCTCAGTTTCTGACAGTTATTTTAGTTATGGTTAGAGCTCCTTCGAAAGCTATCAAGGTCATGTAATTATCTACTTCCCGTGTCTTCAGCATCTTCCAAACTAGCATTGCCGTATTTTGGAATAACACACACCGAGAGAAGGAAAACTGAAGTCACGTTCCGAGGAGGACTCACTAGTGCTATGGGCTGCATGCTAAAGATATTAAGCTTAAATACTCCACTCGGGTATTGCAGCTGATTATCACCTGCACCTATTTTAATCAAAACCAAAGACCTTTACAGCACCCATTAGAACTAATGATGTAGGATAAATATGAAAGAGCATAGTCTCACTGCTACCAAGACAGATGTCAGACGCATGTTACAAGTACCTCGAGGTAATACGAAAGTGGCTATTAGTTGTTATTTCAATAGCAAGACTGTTTTCTTGGCCGTGAAAAGCATGAGTTTGCACAGAATGCAACAATTTTCTGTTGTAAATCTGATTTTTAAAAGTACTTTACAACTCCTGCAGATAGAACATTAAGCCACAATGCCATTAACAGACTGTGCAATGATTAAAGCTTCAAAAAAACTTCTTTGCCATTTCAAGAAACTTCTTGAAAATTCAGAAACTTTCCTATCACCACTCAGATGAAACCGAGACCTAAAATTTTCATGCACCAAAAAAACCCCAAAGCGAGAACAAAACCAAACGCCAAACAGGAAAAGATGGATTATTCCTTTACAAGCAAAAGGATATTTGCATGTGGCTGTGAGTGACCTGGTTCCTGTCCTTACTGTGCATTTTCCTACATACACAAGTAAAACGCCTTAGGTCTCAGATTGCCTGTTACTTTAGGGAGGATCTTTTTCTTCTCTTCTGCCTGTTTTCTTTTTGACTGCAAAATCTGGTCCAGAGATATTTTTTTGATGAATTTTTTTTCTTCCCATAACTGGAACATTCCCAAGAAAAGGTCTGGTTTCGATAATTCAAAAATATCTGACAAAGTAAGTTTCATAGAAAATAATAATTCCTCAGCAGTTCTAGTAATGTGCGACGTAAAAAGAAATACATAAACAGACTGAAAACTTAATTACAGAATCTCCCAGGGAAAAATGGTTTCCTTCTTACAATGGGTAGGGGCCATGACTGTAAAACACAGGGGACTGCAGAGAGAACTTCTGCCATAATGGATGGGGGTTTACAGGCACACAGAATAGCTACAAATATATCGTTAAAACAGAATAAAAACATATGCCAAAAAAAAAAAAAAATCAAACCGATGCCTTAAAAAGGTTCTATTTGAAGTTGTTTCTAAAAATGGACAAAACCATGCAAAAACAAGGTTTTCTTAGGTCACTATATAGGTAAAGAACTCGATTCAGATTAGCCTGTGGTATAAAGAGTGCATCAACCTGGGTCATAATTTGAACATCAGTAAATGTAATTACTAAAGTATGTAAAATCACGTCTTTCATCAACTCATTTTTCAATGCTCCCTCAGGACCTTTTTGGACTCCGCTATTTTCTCCGGGACCCCGTTATGTGTGAGAGAGTTACCTGACTAGCAATGGCCACAGGAAGATGCTTCTTCCAGAAAAACACCTGGCAATGTAAGGTCCCCACAATGGTCCCAGTTGCTCTTTGGCTACATCTGTACCAATAAATTAAAAATACTCTGAGCTGTTCTTTGTCACTGGGGCCAAATCCTCTGGAATGGTCCATACAGAAATTAGTAAATCTCTGGCACCGAGCTGGCCACATCTAAGATGCCTATTGGGGATGCTCACATTAACTCCCAAAACATGCCCAGGAATTGTCCAGAAGGGTGAAGCCAAAGCTGTGCCAGGGACCAAGAGATCTATTTAACAGTACCTTTAAACAACTGTGTTCCTGTACAGGTGTCTGCAACCTGCTACTGTTTAATTGAATAAATTACATACTATAGGGGCAGCTTTTGCATATTCTTGAATTATTTGAAGTGCCACATGAATGAAGCAGTGTCACAGTTTAATGGGTCACACACATATAGCATTTTATAGTTTGACAGATTTCTGTGGTTCAGCATTATTGCTAGGTAAAATTTAAATTAATGCATTTTTTCAAAAACAAAGATTTTGAAAATAGGCCAAAGCTGCAATAGAACCAACATAGTATTAAAATTACTTTTTACATCAGAGATTTACTCAGCTTCTCAAATGGCTCCTCAGGTAGGACAAATATCTTCTACAGTATACCCCTGACTATTCTGGGAGTTAAATACTGCTTGATCCTGTTGTGAAAGACCCCCTGCTATGACCTTCAACATCCTTATGCAATTATATATCGCAATCAGTCTAAAGTTCCTAAGTATTCTCCAAATTCCCCCCAAAAAGCATTTCCTTTCCCACAAAGAAGACACAAACAAGAGGGATAATGGGAAGAAACTGTACTCTTTCTTTTACACCGGATATACTTATGCATGCTAGCAATGCAGAATGAGGAAACTTGGAACTTCTGCTGTTGCTGATACGCCAGTTACATTAGGGAGACTGGAGTTGCTCTGATATAACTTGTCTTGAAACTTCTGCCCATACTTTTCCATTCCTTGCCTTGAATTATTTTTATACGTGCTCTGAGCTACAGGAAACCTAAATTCGTTTTCCCAGGAGCACCATGAGAGCTTGCAGAGCTGTCACTTATTTCACAGAATTTGTTAATTGTTTGTTTAGTCTAGGGGGAAGAAGATTTTTATAACACGTTGGTTTAGAGAAGGGTTCCAGGAGCATGATTTCTTATTATGATAGTGGCTATATCATAGCTTATTGTATTTCTTATCACCTCCTTTGATAAAAGAAAATAGCTTATTTTAGAATAAACTTTCTGTGGCATGGAATAGAATGCATAATCCCTGCTTCAGGGTTTGCAGAGGCTCTGGAGATCAGCAGGAATATTATTCATTGTCACAAACTGATATTAATGCAGCATTTTATTTGAGAATTTCAATGCCCAAAAGACAAAAGATATTCTTCCGTTCCCCGGGGAGGGGAAAGTTATGTACTGGTGTCTGTTCTACATTTAGCATTTCACAGTTTACATGGTTCTGTCAGGCTTGTTCAGAATAAAAGCAACTCAAATGAGTACATCGATACCTATGCTTGAAGTTGTACTTTGTGGTGAGAGGGGAATAAACTTTGCAGTAATATTAGATTCATACCAGTTCAAAATATTAGTTCAGATTTTGCCCTGCCTTCACTTACAAATCCATCCTGGACAATGGAAGAACCTAACTGGCGCCTTCCAGTTAGTGGAGGTGTGTTCTTAAAGGAAGGTTTACTGAGCCTGCGTACAAAACCGAACCCCGGTGGCAGGACAAAATGAAGAAAAAGTTCTCTGCAGGGGAGAAATTCAACATCTGTGAGGATCGCTGCACTCCTGCTGCTTTAATAACCATCAGCGCTGACTTCACCACTCCGCCCAGCCTATAAAAGGAAAATCCTCATTACCTGTTAAAGAGTCATTCTCTTACATAAACGGATTACTCAGGATGTATTTTGATAGTTGTATTTGTCCCTAGTGGAGAAGACAGTATGTTTAAATGTCCAGAAAATACATTCTACCCACCTGCCTTCTTGCATTGGTTAACAAAATAGAAATGACGGTAATTACCAGTGGAAGCATCTCCACTGGTACTTACCAATGGGCTTTTCAGACCTGGGGAAAAGTTTTATGACCTGTAAGGCAGGAGATGGCTGAATTCCACCAGTGGCTGAATATAAAAGGATACTAACTTGCAAAATACTCACAGTCAAAAAATTAATTCTTATGTTTTTCCAAGAAATTTGTAATATATTTATTTGTCTACTAACATATCAGAAACACAGTGCTTCAACGCACGAGCGCTTGAATGCACTGGAAGCAGCGGTGCTTCATAACCACCACAAACAAAAGCCAATGCTATTCTGAAAAAAACATGGGCTTTGACTTTTATTGAATTCTAAAATCACCTTTATTCATTTTTTATTTTGAAATCGTACCAGAAACACATTAATCTAACTTTGGAAGCCAACAGACTTTGCTTGCATGAGGGAATAATCTGTTTAAGGGTTGTTATTTTTCCTCAGAAGAAAATGGAAACAAATAATATTGTTACACACCAATTTAGGGTTGATGGGAATATTGGAATTCCTTGTATCCCCTCCCATGGGTTACACGGACTTCTAGTAAATTACATCGTGTTCAGCACAGCCTCAGATTGGGAGTTACAAACAATAGACCAAAAGCCTCCAGCTATCAGGCTTATAATAGTAAATATGATTTGCAGTAGATTACATTTTTCTAAAATAATATTATTTTTAGCTAAAGCATTATGTGTGCAAAATCTTTTTTTCATTTTCCTTCTTTTATAGAGTATGACAAAAGTCAAATAAATGCTTCACTGAGCAAATGAAGAATATATAAAATGGCGACAAGTAATTATCTCCAACAGTGTCTTAAAGAAATAACACATTTGCTATTTTTGGCATTTCCTGCTGTATACAAAATGTCTCAATGTTTAACTGTGATATGTCAGCCACATTCACTGACCAGATATTTTCTAGACAGGTCCCTGAAAGGACAATTTTTCTTTTTCTTTTCTACAGACTACCAGGCTGGAATAATGTTTACAGGTTTTGACAGACACCTTACAAAATAAAATTAATGTCTGCAGGAAGTAGACAGAGCACAACTTGCAAGCGACTGAGAAGTCTTGCTCTATATCTGGTCTTCAAATTAGGGCCCAGACACCCAAGGAAGGTAACTGTTTTCACACAGCAGCTTAAGCACTAAAGATTGAAAACTGATGAACATATTTACTTCTATGACTAGGAATAAATAAAAAAAAAAATTACAAAAGGACATTTTTACCAGTAAAAAGTGTAAGAGTGATAGCATTTTTAATATCCAAAGGACATTACTATTTTCAGCCACTAAATATTTCCCACCAGGTTCAGCGCATCTCTTATAGGTAATGAGGACCAAGAAAACAAGGCAGGGATTGCAGTCCAGAACTAGTGCTTTGGCTGTCTGCTATGATATTGGAAATGGACATGAAACATCTTCAATCCCTTTTTTTAGATGTGATTGACAAGTTTAATTTATTTAACGTACTCCTTAGTTATAGGAATAGCAATAATGCAGCGGAAGGATGCTGCACGGCAGTTGCCGTGGCAACAAAGTCGTCAAAGTTAAGGCATGAAACATGAAGGGACTGGAGAGAGAGAGCAAATTCTCTCTTGGCATGGGAGAACGAGAAGTTTTACAACAAAAGGCAAACCGTAGTAATATAACACAACACTTGCCTGCAACACCAGTAATATCTAGAATATATGACTTTAAACATCCAACGTTACAATTCTGAATTTGTGAACACTGACAGGCAGTCTGCCAATCATGGCATTTGTTTAGGAAAAAATGGAATTAACAGCCTATATCAATGAGATAAACCAGGATAGCAGCACCTACTCTTGTGTCTTCTTACGGCTGCAAAAATGAAACCTAGAGGAAAACAGATTTCACCTTTTTCCTGTTACACCTCTTGCCCCATACTACGTGCTCTGGCACAGGTGAAGTTATCAAAAAATTAATTCTTATGTTTTTCCAATAAATTTGTAATATATTTATTTGTCTACTAACATATCAGAAACACAGCGCTTGCTGCCAAGCTGCCACCTATTCTTCCTAAGGTTGTGACAGGCAAACACAATTCTCGATGCTGTCTTTCCGAAACAAGTAGTATTTTTGACAGATGGATGTAACAGCTTCCATTTGCATTAGCTTCATAATCACTGGAAAGTGCCAGAAAAACATACTGTATTTCAGCAAGTTAAAGTTCATGGCAATGTTTTGCCATGATGAGGGTGGTGATGCACTGGCACAGGCTGCCCAGAGAAGCTGTGGATGTCCCATCCCTGGAAGTGTTCAAGGCCAGGTTGGATGGGGCTTTGAGTAACCCTGTCTAGTGGGAGGTGTCCCTGCCCATGGCAGGGGGTTGGAACTAGGTGGACTTTAAGTTCCCTTCCAACTCAAACCATTCTATGATTCCCTGATTTTTAGGCCCCACTTGTATTTCTTCATAGCAGGAGCTTCCTTCGCTGGAAATCAAATATTAATCAGAAATGCTAAGCTTTGCATACTAATGGCTGAGAAATAATTGAAATACAGCACGGTTACAACAGTGTAAACTCTAAAGCACTCAGCCTTCGGAGAATACTGAAATCCCCCCACGTTTCGTTAGGTTGACTGGGATGTTGTGCAGCTGCACAGCAGGGAGTCAAACCTCCCAGGAGAGCACATCCCGGCCGGGCTTCCCGCGGCACGGTGTCAACCCAGACACAGGGACACCACGCCGGGGAAAAATGACACCATCTCAGGGAAAGAAAAGGACTGACCTTTTCTAGCCGCCGGTGCTGCTCCACAGTGAGGCCAGACATGGGCAGAGGATAAGAAGAAACGTCGCATCAGGTGGCAGCCAGCTGATGCAGACCTTTGTAGGCCAGACGAAAAGGAAAGGAAAAAGGTTTTAATTCAATACTTCTTTTTGAGCTTTATTATTTCCCATTGCGCTTGCAATTTGCAACAGAACAACAGTTTGTTTTTACTGTTTATATCTTCTTTGGAAGTTTGGAATCACACCCAGTATAAAGGAAACAATCACAACTGTGACTTGTAATTATTTGTGCTGCAGAATTTGTTTTCATTATAAAACAGCTGCCCTGCTTTTAAGCATAAACGTACCTTTGTTTTTGGAGCACTTTATATAGTTTATGGAATACTAAAGCTTAAGAGATCTTCTGTTCACTTTGCACGTGGCTTTACGATGAGCAGTAATACCACAATTAATATTTCCTCCATATATCTTTTTACCAGGACTGGATCGATACTGTACACGTGAGCCTGCTGCATCTCTCAATTTAATGAGTACAACAAGCTGCATTAATCACTGCATGGTCAAATTGATAGCACCAGGCATCCTTGAAATGTCTCTTGATACTTAGCTACTACCATTTTGGAGGGCTGTGGAGTTCACTCTATAGCAACCACGACAAAAGGGTCTCTTCCAGGAGTCCCCCGAGCACAACAACTCACCAAAATCCAATAACTCTGTAGGCTATACTCTATTAACATTTTATACTCGCTTCCTGTTCAAGGGCTCTGTAGCAGTTTGACGCCATTAAGCTGAACAACAATTATTTAACATGACCACCATATCCTTTTCTACATGTGAGAAGCGTGAGTACAGCATGCTGCAAATGTCTTTACCCCAAAATCACTAAGCGATGCACCTAAAACTAAAAGTTTTACATATGTAAAATGATAAGTGGACTACATATTCCTGTGCACCAGCAGAATCAAGAAGAGAAACTCAGTACCAAGACCCTGAACACCCTACCTCAAAGACTGAGCTACTTCATCCAATACGTGCTTAAGCACAACAAAGTGCCAAACAGCCAAAAACTTAATGTTCTGGAAACCAAAACCATTCTTGGTCATGACTGGTACACACAAGAATGACATAGTACAGTTTCAGTTTGCAAGAATGATTTTTTACCTACATTTCATATTAGTATAGTGAATAAAAGTGTGGTAATAATTTGGAGGAAATGCTACAGTTACCATGGGACCACCAAAATACATTTTATATGCTTTAAAATTAGTTTTCTTCATTAGCACTCTAAATGTACAATTTTAAAAATTTATCATTTATGTAAACAAATATCTTAAATAAACTTAAAAGTTAAAGTATGTGCTGTTAACTCTGCTAATCACTGAGGAAATCTACTTTTCAGTGACTTCAAATAGGGAAATGCTACTGCACTATATGTGCTCAGCGGTAAAACCGCTTTACAAAACAAAAGTAGCACGAATCTGCAGCTGAAGAAATTTCTGCCTATTGTGCCTTATCATTTTAAATCTCAATCATGTCATAATGCTCTACGTTTTGATGTCCATTTTTGTTATCTGTTCCAATAGAATTTCTTCATAAAGTTCATTGGAAATTCAACTTTATTCTTTTGGCAATCACCAGTCAAACTACTTTAAAGAAACTAAAAATTAACCTAGTATTGAAATTAGCTGTGTGCCATCCAATGACTGTATTTCTTTTTCTGTCTTCCTGTTTTCATGAAAAGCATGAAAAAAAAAATAGAAACATAAATGTTTGCAGTAAAAGTTTTTTAAAAAAGGAAACCTGCTAAAAATTAAACTTGACATTATGGCAACCAATGAAAAGGTCTAAATGTATTAAGTTATGCTAAAGTACGTATTAACAAAGCAATTGATAAAGAATTAAAGCTACTGCCTCATAATTACAAGTAAAACTACAACTAAATATCTGTTCTCAAATCAACAGAACCATTACACACTTTTCACTGTTCCATGCTATATTAATACCTAGACATACTGGTTTTGGTCTTTACAATGAAACAAATGCTAAGCTACCTCTTTTTTTCAGCTGGTGGTAACTAATTTCTCTTGTTTAGAAAAATCTTTCCTTGATTATGTTTGGTTTTAATTTAGAGAGCAGGTGCTAGTATTCATTAAAAGTTAGAAATTCAATGGGAACATAAAAAGCAAGATAAATTATTTTCCCTTTCCAATCTATGAATACAAACCAGGACATACACTTTTTTTTAAACTTTGGAGTTTGGGTCAGATTTTAAGATAATTACACACCTAAAAATAAAAATAAAAATTCACTGTCAAAGCACCTGCCTCTTACTTTTCAAATTTTCAGTGGAAGCTTACCTTAAAAAGTTGCTTTAAATATTGGGGACACACTGACCAGAAACACTTCATTCCCTAGCTTTGGTGAATTTCCTTTGTTCACTAAGTTTAAGTGAAAAATAAGTGTCTTTTTTTTTAAAAAAAAAACCCTATTTCTATTTAATTAAAGCACCTATACAATTAAAATACATTTAAATTGAATTTGTATTTGTATACACACAGTTGGATGTGTCCAAGTAAATACAATTACAGAAAAAAAAGTTATCTACCTAATGAAAATAGAAAAATGAAGGCTCTGGATAAATGCATTTGAAACTACCTAACTTGGCATTCCCCTAAACCGAAGCGTAACGTTGACTATTGGTCACAAAGCAACTTTTAAAAATTATATGCAGTGAGAAATAACCTTTACTTGGGGGGAAAAAGTATAAAGCGTATAGTTTTAACTAAGTTTTCCGACAAGCCTTTCAGGGGGGTAATACCTGTGCCCTGTGTTCACGGCCGGCAGAGCGGAGCTGTGAAGCCGCTGGCCTCGACTGCCACCCAGCCATGCGAATCCAATGCAGAAAGTGTCTTTTGATCACTGCTATGTAGCAAACGTGGGAGGGTCATATTTTCTTCTCTTTCATTTGGTTTTTGCTGAAATGGTTTTCGGAGCCCACAACACTCTTGGCTCTGGTACGTTTTCTCATTATTACAACGCTTTGGCTGGAGACAAACAGGCAGAAGGTTACTCCTTTGAAAATATATGGTATTTTCCCGAAAATAAAAAAAATAAAGGGGGTGGTGGTGGAGGGAGTACACATCATGTGAGGCCTCAGAAAACCTTGCTTTTTAGAAAGCTTAATTTACAGCCAAACTGGGACAGAAAAACATCGCTTTACTGTTCCCACTCTTGGAAAAGTACACCAGCTCCCAGAAACGCGAGCTGAAGCATAAAGATAAATGAACTTCATCCTGCCAAGAGAAACCTGCAGCGCTGTGTCCCTGCCTGCTGGGGCCAGCCCTGCCACTGCAGCTCCTCCAGCTGCCAAAGCGGGAGAGGAGCACACGAGGGTACCTGCTGGATAACGGAGGGATCCAGTCACGATCCCCCCACCTCTGCTCCACGCTGCCCGAGAGAGGAGTAATTGGCACTTGAGTTGAAGCATACGCAAGGTCCTTTTGTATCCGCCGCTTGCTTAGCTTGAAAATTAAAAGAAGCTATTGATAGCAATTTATATGCACCCGGATGGCTGCGAGGGGAACTTGAGCATGCTAAATTGCAAGTAATAATTCACCGTTCTGTGACAACTGAACAGAACGTAATCACAAAATGTGAAAAAATAAGATTGGGAAAGATGAAGAGGGGACATCAAGTCCTTCTCTCTGCTCTTCTCACAGAGTTTCTATTTATAAGCTTTCCAATAAAATCTCCGGGGATGGGAATTTAAAAGTGCCTAAGACACTATGGTTACCTGCAATTTCTGCAGGCAGACATGTGCGTTAAAAACAAATCTCTCTGCTCGTGACAGTTTAATCCAAAATGTGTACGTAAACCTAACATCCTTCTCATCTCCATACTAGAGAGAATGACACTTTGATAGAAATTGCATGTACTCAGATGAATGAAGGACTAAATTTTGTTGACTGGACTTCACTTTTCTTATCTTTATGTTAAAAGACTTCTTTGTGCCAGTGAAAAAGCCCCCAATTTTTCATACATGTCCTTCCTGTAGAATGTCCCTATCAAGAGCTGAAGATGTATTTCCCATTTGCTAGTGCTCCAAAACCCCCATTATTTTAGGAAGGGCGTATCCCTTCTTCAGTTGCAATTTGAGAATATTTCTTGTTCATCTCTCTTATCTTTTCCGCTTTAAATCAATTTCAGCAGCTTGAGAGAAATGTGGATGCTCGGTGCAAAGATGAAGGCGGTGGCAAAAGGCTGAAAAATCATACTGGAGAGAGTCAGGTCCCCGAAGAGAGGCAGGAAAAGGACAGAGACCAAAAGCAGAAAGGAAAAGAGACAGATGTGCACATACCCTACACACAGAGTCCAGGTAAAGATAAAAACCATACCATATATAATAAGCTCTGGAGTATTTTGTGCTAAACAGAAATACGACAAGCCACGTTCAATGGAACAAATCCCCTTTCCAGGAGTAATGCTAATCCCTAAAACCTCAGGCACCTGAGAGACTCCATACATCCCTGTTAAGCTACAACAGCAGAACAAACTGAGTGTTTTTAATTTTGTATGTCTCACCCTGTGTGAATAAACTCATTTAAATTGCTGATTCTGTCCCTCACCAATGCACATTCGCGGACATTATTTACTGTGCTTAAATCATATCATTCTCAGATGGCAAATTAAGGTTGAAAAGATTTCTCACATTTGACTTCAATTCATCTCACTTTCCTGCTCAGTTCATAAAAGCAAGAGGGAAAGAGACATTTCACCTACCACCTCTTCCTTATTCCTTTTAAAATGACAAATGAAACAGACTTAAATACATTCCGGATTACCGCGCAGAAGAGAATGCTTTTGCCACCAGCACCCGAATGAGACAGAAAGCGTCAACAGCAAATATATTCTTATATGAGTTTCGGCATTGCCCAGATGGTACTGCTAGTCAGTAATTAATTTGAGTGAAATAAACCATATTTTTCCTCAATCTTGAGATGGAAGACATATTAGAGGGTAAAAGTATTATTTATGGGGATTCTTTATACTCTTACTTCCTTCATAGAAAAGAGATTTTACCCACTCACTCGCCTCTGCCTTTGTTTCCAACTTTCCTCACGTAGCTGCTCCCCTACCTACCGTGATTGCAATTGGGACTATAAAACAGCATACCAAAGAACTTATATAGGGAAATTTATTGCCAAGGGCAACAACAACAGATACTTACCAATACTACAAGTGAAACTAATCACATTAACCCTTATAATTACTACTGACACTGAGTACAGCTGTGAGCCAAATTGATCACACAGGGGTGCCCGCAATGGCATTGTCACAGCTGGCGCCTTGCAGAGCTTGGGAGGCAGGGGGGAGCGAGTGGGAAGTCACTTTGCATCCAAGTTAGCATGACGAGGATAAAATACTGCCTCCTGAGTGATGTTTGTATAAATGGAAGGAAAAACAAACCCTCAGAAAAAACCTTAAGACCTCCAGATCCAGTTGGTAAAGGAAGAGTCTGCCTAGCGTCAATGAACAGCGCGAAGCTCTTTTTCCGTATCACTGGGAAGAATCTTGTCCAAAAATGTTCTGACACAGAAGCCTACATTTCATCACTTTCTACAGAAGTTGAAAGATACCCTATCTGGAGATGCACTATCTTCAGCCTAGACGCAACTGAATAAAACACATTTCCGCAGCACTTATTCTTTTTTGCAATCGAGATACTGATTCATGAAATATCTTCATGTCTTGCAGAACTGATTTTCCAAGGGCTAAAGCCTCTCGGAAAGATTAGCACAGCACAAAGCGGAATTAGCGGGTGGATCTGCATTAGTTTTTAATTTGGATGAGGAGAAGAGATTTGAAACAAACCTCCTGATGGCCTCCGCTCACGGAGCTCTGGCTGCTTTGGAAAGCTGCTCCAGAGCACAAGATCTGAACTCTTGTCAAGGAAACGAAATTGGGAAGTGCACCCCAGCCACGAATCGGCACTCAGACCAGAGCCAGCCTGAAGTAAAACCACCAAAAAAAGTATACAGTGAGGATGCTGGATCCTCAGTACAATTTTACTCTACACCTGTGTCCACACGAGTATCCACACACCTGACTGCCTTTAATGTAATTTGATTTAATACAGGCCCAGACTCAGTTTTGAGATGAGGGGTTCAGGCTTCCTCAGTAACTAAGCATCCACAGGATGTTCACAAGTTAACAGTCTTAGTCTTCAATAGGCAGAGCTATGGACAATTAACTCCTTAACTACAAAGATGACCCCTGAAGGTCAAAGAGCCCTTTGCCAAGTAGGATGAAAAGGAATGCTGTACTGCAGTCTACGTTACATTTACACTGAGACCAAAGGAAGATTTTCACCATCAAAAATCTCAGCATGGCAACTTTCACAAGAACAACTTTCACAAGGTATACAGAAATACAAAATCAGAGTAATAACGTATGTTTCAAGCCTTCCATACTAAGGGGTGTGGTATACGCTTGTTGCTATTGCCTTTTGCAGGTTTTCCTTTAAGTAAACTCAGAAATACTAAAAATCACCTGTGAAGAAAGCATATAATATATTCACTTGAACAAAAGGTCCTCTTCACGCCAGTATTCCAATGAATTTTATTTTATTTTATTTTAGAACTTCTCTACAATGGCAGCAAAAGTGCACCAGTGGGTAGAAGAACAAACAATGAAGAAGATTCTGCAGAATTAATCAATTTATATTCTTGGAACAGCAGCTGATAATAATATCTTAAGCACATTATAACATATATTACCTTGTTATACATTTGAAATGCTTGGGTTTTGAGGCAAGCAGCTATTTCAGCGGAAATTTTGTAGAAATCATAATTTTATCAATAAATTGGAATAAAGAGTTCCTACAAAAGACCATTCCAAGGATAATCATTTCCAGTGTTCCAATCATCCCTACAGGAGATGGCTGGGACTGGAGGACACAGACTTTTTGTCTTCTGGAAGAGGAGGAGGGTGGTAAGAAGAGAGACCCAAAAATGGAGTCAGGACAGAGGGGACAAGTCAGGAACTGATGAAAGATGAGATAAAGTACTAGATGTTTTGAAGGAGGATGGAAGAATGCGAACATACTTTTGCAGGGCAGAAAGGGTCTATTTTCAGCCTGGTTTTGCCACGCTGGAAGTTTCCATGATGGAGAAGAAAATAGCACTGTAGCAGAAAATGATCGTGACCTCCTCGACGAACCTGACCTCTGCTAGAAAATGTGCCAGTGTGATGAGGAAAATGAAGAATCTTAATGAGGTAAGAGGAAAGCCGGTCATCCTAATGCAGTGGGCTCCTCCCAGGAGATCAGCTAGAAAGCAGCATTCGCTGTATTTTGCAACTTTATTTGAATTCATCCTGGTTTATCTTTTAAAGAAAAACCAAGACTATTCAGATAGTGACATAATCTATTTGTACACTTCTTTTTTCCCTTCACAGTTTTCCTCTGAAGAATTACAGTGTACATGCTAATCCTGGCAGCTGTAGTACGCTCCTGGGGCAGAGGGGTCTGAGGACCCTGCGCAAAAGGCTGGGGACGGGGAGGTAGCCATCGCTTCTGGCCTGCAGGAGGAAGACAGGTTAACGGATGGCTTCGGAAAGCACCTTGACAGGCCAAGACACTATCATGTTCCTCAGATCCAGTTCTGTGTCACAGACAATTCTGCGCCTGGCAATCTCACAACTCCATTTGCTAATAACCTGGAGAATTAGGTTAGACTGTGCTATAACAGGATCTTCCACCTTTCGCACTCGCCTCACACCACACAGACCCAAATGCAAAGCTTATGTCTATAGGACTAAATTAAACAGGCCTCCTCTCTGCCCCTGCGGGCGTATGGCTCAGAGTAGTTTGCGTTCATGCACCTATGTTGTTTTTATCCCCAAAATGGGTCCCATCCATCCTGCCATGGGGACCTGTCCCTCAGCGTTCACACAGTTCCCCAAATCATCCATTTACATCGACAGGGAGTTGCAAGGGTCCCAACCCTGCCAAAGAGCACACAAGCATTTAAATATTATAGCTGATCACGTGCCAATTCTCAAGGTTGTTCTCTAGCACTGTTTAATTTATTGGTATAGACATGGCGATGGAAACCACAAGGCACGGACATACCTCCCTTCTCAGAAAAATAAGCAAAAAATTCCCACATGGACAGATTATCCCACACATGGCTTGAGGGTGAATACAGACAGACATTCTTGTCAACATTACCATCCATTTCTCTTTTATCTATTGTTTCCTTTTTCTATGTCTCTTTCACAGGCAGGGAAGCAAATCTAAAAATAAAGCCCTTTTTTGCTTGAATAAAGTTACTTGCTGGTAGCCCTTTTTAATCTTCTTTCTTTGTTCCCAGTCAGCTGCTCTTCTAACACAACCTGGATTTGATAAAAGAAAGCTAAATATGGAGGATGGAACTGTTTTTTTGAGAAAGCATCTTCCATGGGAAAGCTACAAAATTATTAGATTTCAGATGTTCCACCCAACTGAAAAGCTCGAGATGGTTGTCCTGAACAATTGCCGCTTTTTAGGTTCCTGAACTCGCGGGGTTGTTTGGGGATTTTATGTAGGTTGGGATTTTCATGTAATTTGCAACTTGACAAGGTGAAAAAAACTAACCCATCACTTTTCCTTCCCAAGCCTCTCTTTATAGCTTATGCATTTCTTTTTTTTTAGGCTCCTGCGTGATCACTTTCTTATTTATTAATAAGGGTCTTTTTGTATCTCTTTATTCTAAGAAAGAAACAGGTAATTTTAAAAATGCTGAGATCGCATTGTTTCAGCTGAGAATTGGCTCCTAGCACAAAGGACTGATCAGCAGCACTAAGCTGATACTTCTGAGCCCAAAAGCTGATCTAACGTGCCCTGCAGTGCAGGGGTAACAAACCAGAAGAGCATAGCTCTGCTTACAGCATTGTTCCACCCCTCTGCTCTCTGGCTCTGGCACTCAGGGAGTCCAGTGCGTTTGATCAAGCACTGGTGATTCTCCTATGCCATAATATTCTGTAGGAGATCTTCATATGAGAAGCTGCGTAGTTTTGCAGTTCTTCACTTTTTGCACATCGGATCTATTCTAAAATGCAGAATATAGCACATAGACCTTAACTTCATTTCTGTTACATTAGAAAGAGACACGTACACAGCACAAGTCACTAGTGCTACCAGAATGGCACATGCAGAAGCGCTGCAACCAGGCATGAACTGGAGTAGTCCTGATTCCCTTCCAAGTTGCCCAGAGGTTAAAATAAGTCCAGCACCTCAGCAGAGCACAATGGGAACGCGGAGGGAGACACTTGATCCTGCTTAGCCACCTCTTACAGCTTCATCAGCGGCACAAGGAGCAATTCAGCATTCTATTTTACATTTGAACTTTTTTCTGTGGCTTCAGCAAATTTAGTGGTACGCTCTGGTGCTAGGTATTCTCACTTCAAGAAATGACAGTTAATAAAACCAAATGCCATTCTTACTCTTTTACAAAACATGGTTCTAATCTGAAAACTTACAGTATATCTGTTACTTAAACAGCATACTCACTTCATTCAGAGCCGTACATCCTGGCAATCTAGATAGGTGAGTGATTTTAAGACACAAGGAAGGACTCTAGTGGTGGTTATATCAGCAAATGAAATGTGTGAAAAGGTTCTTTTTGTAAAAGAAAAAAATTGTGATTTGTCCTCCACCTGTACCTGGAGCCGTGTGGTGCGTGCTGCAGGCAGCCCTGCGCGCTTCCCTGCGTGGTGGAACCAGGGTGGACTCAGCAGCAGGTAACGCAGGCACACTTAATATGGTGCAGTAGGTCACACCTTTTGGAGTCAATTTACCAGGTAAAATACACACTGGGATCCAATGTAGCCTTAACTGCTGAGCCACTTGGAACATAAACTCCACAGCTCAGTTTTTTAAGAATACCAGACACAAAATGTTAGGTGAGATGACTCTCACATGCCCTATCTATGACAATGATTTCAGTTTGCAAAGGTTTTATAGATCCTGTCTCCTACAGGAAGACTGGCCAGCAGTGAAATTCAGTCCTCCTTACTTTTGAAAACTAATGTCTTTGCCTCTTCTTTATAAGCCAAAAATTGCTTGTGTACATGTTCATAAAGAATACAAAATATTAAATGTCATAATGTACCATCAAATCCATTTTGCCTAACTCTAGGTACCAAAATGTTTCAGCTAGATGCCGTTTATTCTTGTTGGAGAGTTAACAGGCGTAGGCAGAGAGTATTGTTAACACTTCAGTGGGACAAATCCAGAGCCTTGAGACATGCTTAAGAAGATCAAAAAAAGGAAAAGAACTTCTGTACCTCCTGGATTCTCCCAGTTTGACGCCAACAGGATCCCCACTACAGGCAATGTATAGTTGCCACTCAATACAACACAGTCCCATTGTACAAAGACACGATGCCTACAATACATTTGCAGAGTCGGGCCACAGCATCCTTGAGAATCAAAGGATCATAAGTTTTAGGCAGATACTTAAAATTCCTCAGGAGCTCAAGGCTAGTCAAGACCATCTCTGACCAACAGAAAGAAGAAAATTCTATTCTCTGCAAGCTACTCCTCACCCACAGTCCTAGCACAATACAACTAGCGGACTCCAAGTAATGAAAATAACATTTTTGAAAATTTTTACTGTTCTCAGCTCTGCAGAGGCACAAACAGCTCTGGGAAACAGCAGAGGATCTCTCTACTTCATAAATAGAATTGGTTAACCAAGTTCCAATTACAGGACCAAAAACCTACTAATTTATCTGTAGCTGCCATCACATTAAATCTGATGATAACTGGGTTGAACAGATGTGTAAATCAGGGCAGAATCTGACCTGCCAAATCTCTACTATTAGTGATGTTATTCACTGCATAAAACTCAAATTGACTTGCAGACTCTGGCTGAAATCTGCATTTCTGCTCATTAAAGAAAAAAAAACCTTTTTCACTTAATGCTGTCCAAATTTTGAAATGGAATAAATAAGGAAAAAATACATAGCCCCTAAATTCCCATTTTGTGCCACCAAACACAAGTAAACATATAGCAAATCTTGGAAGAGAGGAGAAACATCAGCTAAGTCTGGGCATACAATGTGAACAAACACTGTTAAGGAAAACATTTTCAGCAGTCATTATAGGAGCCATTATGCAAAGATGGTATTAGCATATAAAAAGCAGAAGTGGGTATCTTGCATATCTTGGTTTTATTCACAATTAATCATGGTTTCTAATCTAGACAGTAAACATTTAAATCACATTTTCAGTGCTAGAAAAAAATGTTGATTATTCTTCTCAGAACTAGCAATTTAAACAATTTCTAACATTTCAGAAATGTTACTCTTTCACACAATGTATATGCCTCTCAAATAATCTGTGAAACACTTGTGAAACAGTTTCTGATGAACAGTCAACAAGGACCCGAGGGGCATGCCTGCTCCGGCTGTTCCTCGCTGCAGCAGGACAATGTGCATGTGCTGCCAAGCAAGCACGGTAGGATTGGTACCTCCAGAAGACAGAGCTACCTCACACTTCATTTTTTCCCATTCAACAGACAGAACGTGCACGGTTCCTATTTACAGAGAAGACAAGTCATGCATTTTCAACATTCTCTCCACAGCAAAAGCCAAAATACATTCCTATTGTTGAAAAATGGAGTATCTTTTGCCCCCGTCTGCACTGCCACCTCAGTTGGGTTTGCCAGGTACAGCTCCTACGCAGCCCTGCGGCACCTAACCTAGAAAGCAACATATCTTTCAACAAGGAAACCCAAAACCACGAACAACACTGCCAAGCCTATTTTGCAGTCTGTAAGCCCATTCCTGCTTTCCACCATTCCTTGCCTTCTTGAGCTCCTAAATATCAGGAGATCAGTGTACCAAACAACTCAGTTTAGAAATGGCAGTGTCATCCCCAGAGTCTTTGAATGCAAGTAATCCCAAACCAGAGGCATTTGCCTCCAAACTTTTCAGAGAACCAAGGACATCCCTGTCTGAACCCAGCAATCTGCTGTGAAATGTTTTGTTTTCTCATTGTTAGTCCCCTTTTCTCCAATCATCAGGTCCATGTCTCTGTGTGTTAGTGCCAAGGAGCTGGCACCCCGTGTGAATACATCTGCCCAAGATGACCTGCTCCAACCAACTCCAGCTTCTGCAGAGCGAATAGCAGTGGCTGGTGCCGCTGTTGCCCATCAGCTGTGGACAGCGGCCAGCCACAACGGGCACGGGTTGGTATGACAGTTGTTTGGTGGAGAGGGAAGGACGGTTTGCTTGAGTAACCAGGACTCGCAGGTGCCTACGGTAGTTGCCAGTGGCCAGGTGCAGCACCCTGCCATTGACTAGTGGCACCTGGTTTCTGACAGATCTGGTCCATGTCGGCACATGCTGTCACTGTGCTTGGCCCTGGTGTAAGAGCAGAGCTCCTGGGCAGGGGCACCGTCTCTCCATGCTGCTAGCATGCCGGTCCAGCATTCGGCAGGTGAGGCCAGCTCAAGGTTCAAGCTCCAGGTCTGCACAGTGCCTGCTAAGCCAAGTCTGTCCTGAGACGCCTCCAACGCATCCCCCTCCTGGCTGGCATCCTCTTGCTGCTGTGTAACCAGCTCACCTACACACAGGGCTGAGCAGCTTCCCTCTATGTTTTTGAAGGAGGATGCTACGCATGGGGCATCGGAGACCTGGAGGAGATGGGATGGCACAGGCCATGCTGCACAGTCCTGTGCACCATACAGTCACCTCCAGCAGCCACAGGCAGAAACAGACTCAGGTACCGATGCAACCCAAAAACCTAAAGAGCAATAACAGAATGAGTCCAAACAGTTTTTCTTCAACATGCCAGCGGGGTGTTCTCAGTATCCCTCATCCATTATACCTTCCTAGCTGTTCTCCAAAGCCAACAGAGCATGGAGAGTCAGCAAATCCCATCACTCAGGTATCACTTACAGCACTTCAACGGGATAGAATAAATCCAAGCAATCTACATCAGTCTCGTGCAATTGCCATGAATGTCAATCACAGCTTCATCAGTTATTTGCGTAATTGAAATTACAACAGCGACTGAAATCCCAAAGGAGACATGATCTGTGTCTCCCATTTATATATTGAAAATTACACCATTCTATTTTAATTCCATGTATCAAATTCTCACATGGGATCTAGAGCACACCATTTAAAGACCAAGAAAGTGGTTGGTGAATAACTGCACACCACAAAATTTGAAGAAAATCTGTGCAAGGAAAATTTGCAAATAATAAATCCATTTCAGTTGTTGAGATTCCCCAAGCTCAGCTTTTTTGACAATGGACAGACAGGAAAATCAAAACCATTAACCATAGAAAATAGGTCTTCAGTACAGAAGTCTTTAATCTGGCTGAATGACTGAATTTCACCTGAAAAGCTCTTACATAAAATATTACTCCATGACTAATAAGTAATTACCATGCATTGTTATCAATCTAGACTGTCTTATGATACAGGGCATGGATGTAGTAAGCTCACAAATAATAGATTGAATCATGAAGTCCTTCTTTACACTGATTTTATGTGAATTACTGTTCCAGGTTCCTTTCAATGAAATTGGTAATTCCTAGCATTGTGTTTCTTTTTCTTCCTTTAAATGGCTTAATTGGAGAAAACAGGCAGAAAAGAAACCATCTTAAAGAGTAAAAATCAAATTCAGATGAATTCATCCATTTGTTGTTTTGTTCTAACAAATTAAATTAGTCACAGTGGAACTACAGCGTCAGGGACACCCGAGTTGGAAAAGAGCTGCTAAATTAATTGTCAAGAAACATTTTGTTGTATTAAAATATACTACCCTTACTTGTTCTTTTATTTTTCTCAATAATGCTTCTTCTCATACTGTGTATTTCATGAAATACCCATCTTCTTGCAGCTCTTCAAATGTGGGGGTTTTCAGTGCTGAAGAGGAACCTCAAGAGCTGTGGTCTACATTTCACCTCCTGCAGTCCAGAAACTGCATTCTGCTGCCAAAGCGCTTACTTCTATTTTTTCACTTTTAAGCAACAACTATCTAAATTATAAATGGTATTTTTCTCTGGTGCTTGAATTTAACTACTTTTATTCTTGAGAATGGTGGAATTAGAAATGGGTGGATTCACTTGGTAAAAATCTTGCCTTTTAGTTCCCCAAAGCTTCAATAATTCCAGAGCTGAATTACAAAACACAATTTTAATAGACAGCCTCAGTAGTTCATCTTCAACATAGTGATTACTGCAGCCAAAGTGACTAGGTAAAATCAGAAAATCAGTGCTTCAGTCATCTGTAAGGGAATTAAAAATGCGTTACTTGAGCTGTGATATTCATGAATTTCCTTACCTTTCTGAGTTTGACCGGCTAGCATTTCCTTACATATTGTTTTCTTTCACTAATTTATATATTCCTGAGAACACCAAAAATATCCGGTCCTGTGATCAAGTCAAATCATGTCACACTCAATAAATTATGATTCAGAATTCTTGCCAATTCCTGAAATATCTTTAATCTTTAATTTGCAATTTAAGGTTAACATCCAAAGAGAAACTATTGAAAAGGAGTGCTACTAAGAAAAATATCAACCCCCCAAAGACAGAGATTTATTAATGTCACACATAACTATTTTAAAATAAATCTTCAAAGTTAGATATGTAAGCAATACACAGAAATGTAGGTTTCTGAAAAAAGGAGAAAAATAACTTTCAAAGCAAGGCAGAGATAAAGAGGTATTGATGTAGTGCAGACATCTGCCTGTGCAACAGCAGTTTATTACCATGAAATAATATACAGAAACTGTGTAAAAGCACTGTCATTATTAGCATTTTAGAGGAGACTCTTTTCCCATAGTTGAAATCACTTGTCGTTGTGTGTTAGCATGATATTTTACAGATTTTTTTTTAATGGATGTTTAAATGTGGACATACAATGTTTTTTTCATACACAAATACATAAAATAAACAACAGAAAAATATATTTTTTGTATTACGTTCTAAGTAATAAATGTAAAACAAGTAAAGCAGCGTGTTATTTCTTGACTTTGCCCAAAACCTGCTGTGGCCATCTCTACCTCAATTATATAAATACAATTACCTTCCTCTTTGAAGGGAGATACATGAAAAAATCTACCAAATTTTTAAATTCAGAAAGGAATCATACTACACGTACTCACACAGTATGGTAGTTTAATATTTTGTTTCTTTCCCTGGAAGAAATGAATTACTTGGCACTAGATAGCAGAGCTAGGCCCTTTATTTATTTTGAGAACACTCCCAAATGGTCAAAGTCCCAGTTCACTTTAGGTAGTGCCCTGTTGAGCTACTGCTCCATTGTTAATTAGAAATGCTTCTAGTTAAACCAATGCAATTAGAGAGGCATCCTGTTAAACTGGGATAGAAACCATACCAAAAATAGATTCTTTCATGAGAAATTTGCTCTTCTGCTTGTCAGAAGCATTACTTTTAGGAGACCTTTTCTCCTTTATTTCAATAGTTCTTTAAAACATGAATGTAAATGTTGAGCTGAGGGAGTTAAATGAGCAATTCAGATCATAAAAACGCATCAATCCGGTTTACTCCGAATCACATGCACTGGACTGTGTTTTTTCCACGTTAGTATATACATACACCCCTGTACGTTTTGGCCAAGGCTGGATAGAACAGTTAGGCATATCACACACCCTTCTTCCGGAGGCGTTAGCCGGTGTCGCCAGTGGGAGGCAAAGGATCAAAGTTTTGAACACAGCTCCCAGTTTCAGCAAACAGTCACAACGTTATTCCACGTACAGCTATCGAGAAATTCCAGCATCCCTTCTCTCACACAGGTATCGGTTTAATGCAGTCCCCTCCAGGCCCAAAGCAGAAAAGGACTCCAGCATATCCCACCTCACAGGATACGGCTCCGGAGGAAGATTCCCACGACTAACCTCTTCCCTGAGTAAAATTACACATTTGAACGAGAGCTCCTTTAATCAGTGCTCAAATTAGAGTATTTTTCCTCAATAGTAGTAGCATGGAGAAAATTTCTTGCTGGCCCCCCAGCATGAAGCCACTCGAACACGCGGCGTAGCCACAGCACGACTGACACCTGGTGCAAACCATCCACCCAGCGCTACAGTCACCCCCAAAAAGACAAGGAGCTGGAAAAATAATTCCTTGGCCAGAAGAAGCAGGAATGTTTCCTGTCTTTGACAAGGTGGGAGAGTAGTGCTGATCAACTTGCTGGCAGTCAGTATATATATGGTGTAGATGGTTCAAAAAGGAAGGGGGGGGGAAAATAATGAGTAAACAATTAATGCATCTGTGGCAGAGTCTCAAGTAAAAGGGTTGGGCTGCCTTCTGGGACTTAATTAGTACACTCTGTTCAGTACATACTGTGTCCCCAGTAAGCAATGCCTCCAAAGCAAATTAAAAGGAGCATCATAAATCTTGCTTTCTCTCCAGACATACAAATGTCTCTCTATACATATGTACACAAACGTGCATATATATATATATATATGTATATGCAGGGAAAGAGAGAAAAATAAAGCTGCAGGAGGAAAACAGGGCAACAGCCATCACGCTCATTTCTTATCTTTCTGAGCGATCAGCTTCACAGGGCTGTAGAGCTGATAACAGCCTGCACAAGGACAAGCTTGGTGAATAATTCAGACCCAGTAATTTTTAGATATATCTGGCAACGTCATCATTTTGCAGATCAGTTAATCAGTTAGTACTCGCATGACTGAGGAAAAAGCAGCAAAATGTAAACCAATTCACAGAAAAGTTTGAAGGCACATCCATGAAAAAAAAAAAGTATGTGGCCATGTATCTATTTTTTCATGTCAATAATTTTATAACAATTACAATGCATTTTACCTTAAAGATAGAACTTCTGCCTACTAGTGTCTTGGGTTTGGTTTTTTTTTCTGCATTTGCCTCAAGTGGGAGCAGGCTGTAACACCTGAGTGTTTTCCCACAAGTCACCAGTGCAGTAACGAGAGGTTCGGGCTTCTCAGCATTAATATCCTCGTGCTTTTCAAAATGGCCATGCTGTAAAAGACGGTGCTCACCCGGCAAGGGGATTAAAAATGATGCTGTGTTAAGGCAGAACAGTTTACAAAAGCAACGAGAGACTTAAAGTGATACACAGCTTGTGTTTATAAAAATTCATACGCACTTCAAGTGCGCTCCTAAAGGAATCGTGTAGATGCTGCAACAAATTATTATATAATATAATTAAACACAAAACCCTGCAATAGTAAAATAGCATTAAGGGACAGATTTTCACTGCTGTAGCAGTGGCAGATTGCAAGCCAAGATCCCATTAGAGGTAATGGGAGCTGAAGTTACAATGCACGGTGCGCAATGTCAAAAATAATATCCCTGTGGCTTTGGCTTAAACTGGCAGAGTTAAGGCAGCAACCTGATTTCTAATCCTCCCCACTGTGTGCAGGCAGCAACCCTCACAATGCCCTTTCTCCCTCCCAAACACATTTTCAAGAAATCCACGTTTGAGCACAAGGGAGGGAGGGAGGATCAGGCACGCTATATGTAATCGCGCATTTCCTTTGCTTTATTGGTTTAAATCAAGCTTTTTGGTTTTTTACCATGCTAAAGGTTAGAGCAAAGGGCTACCACTGACAGCTCTGATGTTTTTCACTTTCTAACCATAGGTAAATCACCTTTGGACTGGTGTAGCCAGGCTGTTAGCAAGGTGAAGTAAGCTGCTCTCCCTCTCTAAAATCACCCTTCACCTCTTACAGGAACAAATTGCACCAGCCTGTGGCCAGTGCAGATCACTGGGGACTCCACAGTCCTACAGCGGGTAGCAGTATTTTTTCAATGAAATACCTCCTGCAGGGATATTTCATACCCCACAAGCTCTTGTTACCTGCTGTAACAGGTTTTGCTTCGTCACTGAAGTTCTTTCCGAGGATGGTCAGCTTTAAACAGACTAGATGCCGCAGCCCAGCTCCAATCCAAACCTGTGGGCTGGGGCCGTCTCCCATCCTTAAATTAGACCTGCCAACTCCAAAGTGCTGGAATAAAAACAATGCACATGCAGAATCTGTACAAATGTGCGTAAGGATTTTTATTAATTTTCATAACTCCTAATTGTTTGGGGTAGTGTTTACAGTACTGCTGGAAAAGAGCCTTACCCATGCTGAGAGAGGAGATGGACTTTCACACCTACGTGTGGTTGACAGGACGGACTATGCTCTCTACAAGCCTGCAAATGACACCAAAGTGGGGGGAGTTGGAGGGCAGGGCTACCATTCAGAGGGAACTCAACAAGCTGGAGCTAAGATGATCAAAAACTTCATGAAGTCCAAAAAAGACAGATGCAAAGCCCTGAAGGGACTAACCCTGTGAATCCCTGCAGAGAGGGGACTGATTAGCTGGGCAGCAGCTCTGCTGAAAGTAATCTCGGGGTCCTGATGGATGCGTCAAAGACCTCTCGCCTGAAAGCCCCAGCCTAAATTTCTGTATCATTCTGCCTTCCAACGGCTCACAGCAAAGCCATCTCATACATATCATGCATTATGTGCCCTTCTTCATCCAAACGTGACAGGGAACTAATCCCATTTTACGTCAACGAAAACAGACACATACAGACATCTGCAAACTTGTGTCTGGATCAGCAGTAGCTCTGCTGGCACCAACCATCCAGTGAACCAGTGGCGGAAGCAGAATTAGAAAACAAGAATTACTGGCTCCCAGTTCCACCTGTTATCTGTTCAACCATAATGATTTTACATCAAAACCTTGCCTTGCCTGGGACTGCTTCACGATGTGTTTTAACAGCACTGAGCACAACAGCTTTCTGGCCTACTACTGATAATTCTTGGCATTACTGTAATGCAGATTATGATAATTATTAATAATGTGCTGGGGTATGAATAAATTATGTGAAATATACAAAATTATTCTGGTGCAGAGCAGTGGGCTGTAACACAACAGAAAAAAATAACTCATGGCAGAGTCCATGTAATAAAGTAATAATTGTCACACAAGTGTTAACCACTAGGATGTTTTTTTGGCAAAGACCTGGCTTTTTCATGTATGTTTGTACAGTACTTAGCACTATCCACAACCAGGCCTGCTACATACTATTACGGTCCAAATAAATTTTAAGAAAAAAAGAGAAGACAGTAATACAGAATTTGAGACATATGGAGACCTTGTCTCCCATAAGGAGAGAGGGAAAAGGTGGGGAGAATTCATACCGTAGGGGAAAAGGTTTGCTACATCTACATCTCTTCATCCTTTTTGATCGTCTTGACTGAAAAATTTTATAACTGAGTAATCAGAATGAAAATTTCTGAATCAATATTCAGTAATACTAATGAAGTCAGTTTTCAATGCAAGGCATTCTTGGATTTGGCACGCTGTTCAAGCCACTTTTAGACTCCCCCTATCACAAACTAATTGCAAACATCAGTGTGAATTTGACTAGGACAATAAAAGGTTTTGAAGGTATTGTCCTGGCCTTAGCAATTCGGTCATTTCTAATATTTCATAGACCAACCTTCTTGTCCAGCAGATTCAAAAGCTCACTCAAAAAACAGGTATCTGTGACCTAGGCTTATTTCCCAGGGAGAACACTAGGAATCCATCAAACCTGTTAATCCTCTATAGTGAAAGGGTCAAGTACAAAGTTGTGTTTCACTTGAGGTTTGTCCCCTCCTGGTAAAAAAGGGTTTTCAGATGAAATGAACAAAGGAAGAAAAAAACCCCACGGTGTCATGCGTACTAAGTCAGAGGCAAAGTCTATAAATACCACCCTGAAAGGATGAGAGAATTCTCTGATCTTTTCCAAGATACCAGGGATGATTATTCCACTTTCTGCCTTGCTTCTGCCACTAACTGTCTCTTAATTGTTCGATTGTTCTCTGCTGTTGCCTTTTGAAATATCTCTTATTACATTCTATGCTTAATATTATAACACACAAATATGAATTACAAATGAATCAGTAGAAAGAAGATTTGACGGCACGAGCTGAACAAAAATAATGTTTTTATAAATAACATTTAATACTTTTCTTAAAATCCAAGGTTCAAATCCTGCCTCCAGTAAAGCAAATGGCAGAATGAGGCATTTCATCCCTCTTTTCGGTACAGATCTATCAGCGTCCTTCAGAAAGGAGCGAGAAGGCTAGGTAATAAGTATAAATCCACTGATCCTTTGGTTTTCTAGATGGTACCTGCTGGAATCGGCACAATAATTACTGATTACTGGGGCCTAAGTGCCTATGATCGCGTGACAGCAAGGATGACTCACAATTCATTTCATACAGACAACTGGAAAGAAAATCATTTTCATTTCGACTCTATTTTAAGCATTTCTAAAGCATTATTCACCATAGGATCAGTGAAGATGCTAGATTGTAAAATCGAAAGCCTTCATAAACAACCATTAATCCTCTGGGTCATTTAAACAGAGGACAACATTTATCTTATATCCTTTAGGGTATGCAAACAACATGGGCTCCAATCTCTATATTCAAATATAGCTCTTAACACGTATGAGTGCAGTACATACCCAGAAAGATCATTAAACTCTTGGGTCTTTACAATGAAGAGCACTTTTCTAGCAATGATTTTGAACAGCTAAAGTCACGGAAACATATTCGTAATTGGTGTACGTAACTAATCTTGGCACCAAATAAAATTGTTGTTTCATCTTTTAATTCAGCAGAGACCTGCTTCAAAATTAATAATTTAGTATCTATTAAACAGAAAGAACCCACATAAATTGTACATTTTGATAAAGTCCTAACAATTGTACATCTAGAGCTACATCAGCGGTATTGCAACAGTCCACTTGTTATCAAATTTATGTTTCAGCAAACATCCACTTTACTTTTTCTTTAAGAATTCACTTATTTTTAGAAAAATCTAGAGTCATTAAGTGGATGATGGTAGTGGCCTGGAATTTTTAATAACACGCAATATTAAATGCCTTAAAATGTTTGCATATCTGAGAGGAAATAAAACAGGATCTTTAAATAAAAGTTAAAAATTTATTTGATTCTCATATGCTATATTCTTGAACGCAGTATTATAGTTAGCAATAATAAAGACTACGGTACTACTCTGGTCTCAAAGTCAAGTTGTGCTAGACAATGCACACACACACAGACTACAAGAATTGCCAATCTGAACAGACAAATTAGCAAACGGAGAAGGAAATGCATAAAGCAGTTAGCTAAGCCTGAGGCAGACTTGATCCACAGACTCCATTCAGTGGACCACATTGCCTCTTAAGGAAGACCAGGCACCATTACATGTTGGACTTTTATCACCACAATGTAATTAAACTGTGACACTGGCAACAGTCAATAAGGCAAATACAGAGTACACCACTAGTCCTATGCCCTGAAATGGCAAGCAACTCCATGCAATAAATATCTATGGTATAGCAGCTACCGTGAACACTGTAAGAAAAAATGCCCATTTGGTAAACTTCTACATAGAAAGGTTCAAATTTACAATTTATTAGTATTTCTACTATCTAGAATAAAAAAAATATCCGAGGCTATGTGCTCTTCTTCACCCTTCATCCCTAGAGTTTAGGCTAATGAAAATAAACCTGACAGTAACAACCCATGCATCTCTAACACAGCCCAGTGCCCACCTTCCGTATCTTGTTATTTTAAAAGCATCAAGAAGCAGAGGAAAAGACAAGAATATCAGTAACTGTCATTGTTCTGAGCATCACCAGAGCAAAGGGAGACAGGCAGTCAGACAATAAATATTAAATTAAACAGCAGAGATTCATTCTCTACACTCAAAAGAGTTCCTTCTAGAAATGAAACCATCAGCATTGACTATGCTTGTTTGTTTATTATTGATCTTTTGGGATCTGCAGTTGGTAGGAAGTATGAGAGATTGCAAACTCTCTGTGTTTTGGAAATCAGGCGTTGAGCATTTTGATAGTGGAAGACAGGGGAAATAATTCATCTCTTTTTAAAAAAATTATCCTTATTTTATACTCTCCTTTCATCAGAGCTTCATTTGAAGTTTTTAGTCTCTCTTGTATTAAAAAAAGAGTTCTGATTCTGCAGGAAGCATTCTCAGTAGGAGGTATCTTATAAATTAATACACAAAATTGAAGACACCTCTTACAGTGCAAGAGTATAATCTAGAAATAATTTATGGAAACCCAGATTAAAGCAGACCAGGGAAAAAACACAGTAAGTTCTCAAAAGTGGAGAATAAGTTAAACATTAGAACAAGAAATGATGGTTAAAAATACTGTAATCATGCAGAACCCTGATTACCATCTCAAGCCTAGACAGAACATAACCAAGTTGGCTTGCAACCCTTTCACTGAACTAGAAGAAAGTATGTTTTTTAATGTTTACAGAATTAGATCTTCCAAATTTTTTTTCAAGCTTTTATTGTAAAATTCCATCCAACTGCATTAAATAAATCATAGGATTAAGTCTTCTGGCTATGTCTCATCAGCTGGGAAGAGAGGCAATTCCACCACCTTGGGTGCATCTACACTGCAAGTCGGGCCATGACAGAGGCACTGGACCTCGCCATTGGGAGTCAGTTTGTCTACTGGGCTGTGCAGAGTTACTTGTTCCAAAACACATGGAGGACTTTTAAAAGCCAGTGACGCACTATTCTAACATTACTATAGTACATCATATATGGAAAGTTGGAATGGAAAATTAGGTAGTTGCATAACTTCATGAGTTCCAGCACAGCTCATAAACCTTATTGTGCTGAGCCGGAGCCAGTTTTTTAGGAGCTTCCTTGGCACCTGAAAGCTCTCCAGGGAAAGATAAACTTTGGCAAGGAGAGATTGGGACAGCACTGCTGAACAGAAACAAAAACTGCGGGGAGATGAGACGGGGTTACTCTCCATGCTTACCAGAATCTTCCACCATAAATCAGAGACACTCCCTTTGCAAGGGGTAAATCATACTGCAAAGCAGGCTGAAAACAGAAAGCTGGTCTCCCATCATGACCACAGACTAGCAGCCCCCTCCTGAAAATGAGCTTGTAAATAAAGGCATGCATCCTCCTTAAATCCAAGGTGATCCTCACAAAATGCAAATGGAGTGGCCTCGGATCCCGGTGAGTCTGTAGAAATGCTGTTTGGGAAGGAAGTCAGACCAAGAAAGGTTGCAGATCATTCCCAACACTTGGACAGCGTTTCAGCCTCCAGTGCTACAGATGGACCCACTACCAGACGTGCAAGGACTCCGTGACCCTGGAGGTCACGGCCTAGGAAAGCACACAAAAGACATCTGTGGTCCACAGCACACTGGATATAATACTCCTCAGGATGTCAATTGGAGCTCAGTTCTCCGCAGGAAACAATGAGCCATGCTTGAAGGAAAGGAGGATCTTCAATGACAATGGCTGTATTCTGTATTTTGACGTACGTTATTTCCATTCAGCTGAAACCACAGCGTGTGCAAAGGCTGCAGTAGAGTGAAAGGGAGAATATGTAGCACAGGGCAGGAATTTAGTCTCTTTCAGATTTTTTTTATCTTTTTCTGCCAACTTACACGCAGTGTTTTTCAGACGGGAAGCAGCAGCGGATGCCGTCCCATCCTTTGCTTTTGATTCTTGTGAATTCCTATTAGGTTAAATTCTGATTTAGTAACCTGACATACTGTGAAATGACTATAGATTCCAGCTCTAGCCAGGCAAGAAGCCAAGGCAACTGCATTGTGAGAGGGATGGGCCTTGGGTCTGCTCCTGAAAATTTAACACATTTTAACAATTGATTTTCAAATGAAATACGCTTATGTCACTTCAAAACAGAGCAGTACTAGGTTTCCTCCATTCTTTGTGCTGCTGAACTCAATTGCCTCATTTGATCCTAATTGCAGTAAAAAAAAGACAAACAGCTCCTCACATTAATAATACTGAAAAAAAGGTAACTTCTTAAATTGCATCTAGAAACAACCTGAGAGCCAGCACAAGCACGACAAGCAATGTATACGAAGCAAGCAACAAAGAGACAGACTTGCACTGTTTATAAATGAAGATTAAAAGTTATCTCTAAGTGTAGTATTCCCAAGCACAACAGAAGTACAATTTTGCTGTGACAAAGGGTAACTACCGCAAAACCGGTCCAAAAAGCCTGTAGCAGCCCAACTGTGGCGTAAGAGAAAACAGAGGCCCTGCTCTTCTCTAGATGTTCAGGAGCATCTTACAATAAAGCAGGACAACGAGCTCCAAATCTGAATCAAAATTCCTATATTGCAAGGCTATTCCTATCATGTCTTACTGCTGTTTTGAAAAAGCAAGATAACATCTTTCTTATCCCGGGCAGCTCTTTCTCATCCAGCCTCTGCCTGAAGGAATGTATCAAGCAAACAGACCGGGCCATCTCCCGTCCACGTACCTTCAAAACACACAGCTCCCACTGCTGCTTCTGCTTTCCTTTAGCATTTTCAAACACCTACGTGACTTTTGCTGTGGACTGGATATTTCCAGAAAGGAAAACACAACATTAGCTACACGTTTCTTTTTTTCCTGGAAAGACTTCATTACAACTGCTATGTTCTTTCATACAAGAAGCAACAAGCTTAAAATATGTCTCCCTGTAGAATATCTAATTATAACTACAAAAATAACCAGTCTGTTTGCTTTGATCTTCATAATAGCTGTAAATTCTAAGTATTGTATTAACTGTATACGAGCAATTGTATTCATTTCAATCATTTTTCAATTATCAAATCCATTTTCATAGTCAACTGAAAAAAATTATTCTAACAAGGAGCTTTGGGTATTTTAGGCTAAAATGACAAAGAAAGTTCACATGAATAACTATGAACCAGGAAAAATTGTGACTGCAGTATAGACTTATTAAATTTTGCAGAAGGATTAAGGCAATAGTTACTGGAATACAGTATCACATGAAGTTCATATATACTGACAAAAATCATATTAAAATAATATATTAGCAATAGAACACAGAACGATGAAGGTCAAAGAAATAATATTCATTTTGATTCATCTTAATGTGAATGAAACCTTGAATAATGGCAGCCTTAGTTTAGAATTTCTTGGCTCTTGTTTTGTATCACGCTTCTAGTATCATTTAGGAATCAGATTGTCAAATAATTCAAAGGCAAATTTTAGATACTACATAATAGATTTGACAAAACATTACCAAAATTATTTCTATCTTTCTAATGACAAAATTTATATAAATAATAGTACAAGGCTTTTAAAATGAGGCTTATTTAAACTTGATATTTTTCTGCAATGCTAAAACCAAAAAATACATTGTGGTCTTAAAAATAATAATAAAAAAAAAAGTGTCGATACCCAGATACATATCTACTTTAACTTCATAAATGAGATATAAAAGGAAAACAAAATCTCATATGGTCAAAACCATACTGATTTCTAATATCAATCAGTACTCATAATTTAAACTATCTTAAGTAGCTTTTAAAACTGATTTTATTACACATTTCACATTATATACAGTTTTTATACTATTTTCCAGCAGTTTTTTTTTTCCCCCAGACAAAGGTAATTCTAGAAAATTATTTATTTTTAAACAGTGCAATTACATAAAAATTGAGAAAATTTTACTGTGTTTACAGTAAGTCAAAATTTATGTGTAAAAAGTCTGACTTAACTCTTACTGCCACCAATAATAATACTCTCATTCACTTCAAAAGGTCCACGTAAGAGAATATTTGGACTGACTATCTAAGTTGTTTTTTAATTTTAATTTTTACTTTTTAACAAATGAAGTGGCAAAGGACCACTGGTGTTGCATAACTTGTTTGCGTAGTTGTCATCACTAGAAATGGTACAGAAAGTTGTTTCTTATCGTAGAATATACTCACAGAACAACTGAGGTGGGAAGAGGTGACCAGAGGCCACATAGTCTAACTGCCTGCTCAGAGCAGCCCGCATGGAGGCGCATGCACTGGGCCAAACCTTTCCTCCACCCAATACTGAAGGCACCAGAAGATGAAACAAAAGATTTACGTACGGTACCTGTTGTGCAGCACTATATAAAAGCAAAATAATTCCTTTTGCCAATTAGAGGCAACCAACAGAGACTCTGAGCATTATTTGATTAACATTTTCTCCATCTTTGCAAATGGCACTGCTGTTAACAGTCATAAACTAATTGACCATCCATCTTTTAAAACCCAGACGTCGCTTCCTGCGTCTCAAAATCCACGGCAGTAATGAACATGTGTTATAATACTTCTATTCACAGAGGGAAAAACCGTATGAGATTGGGGCAAGGTTGACACAACAGGGATGTTATGATTGAAGCGTCCTTATTCTCTCGCCCTAATTCCAGAGACATATTACTACTTAAAGTCAAAAGACTGGGATTTCACAGTACGCGGTGAAAGCAAGGAGAAGTTTCTCCCTGCAGCACTTTCCAGTAAGGCACGGTAATTCAGTAAATCAATGTTAATGTTATGATCAGCAATTGAACCAAATTCCTTATCAGCAATTACTTATCCTTTCCTATCAGCAAAACCCACAGTCGGTTTTTTGTGCAATATTTGCTATATATGTACAAGTGGAGCAAGGTCTGACCAGCTGTGCAGAAATACAGCTTCCAGCAAACTAATTTTTGTTAGTCTAGAGAGAGATGTTCCACTATTTCCTGGAGTATGCAGAGCAGCAGGATGCAACAGGACAGCAGCCCTAAGCAGCATCTCTTAAAGGTTACATTCATAAGGAAAACTCCACATCTGACATTTCCAAAGCCAGCTAGGAAAATAGACACCCATTTTGCATTCATTTTAAAGATGATTTGCCACCCAGGTATTTTTCTTCCTTCTGCATATCTAGGATTCTAGACTCATAAAATTGCTGCTTGCAGGCTTGGAAATAAGACTCTCTTTCCTCTTCTTTGTTGCAAAGTTATCAAGGGCCTCTTTGTTCTTACATTGTGTGGCTCATTAAAAAAGGAGAACTTTCATTTTCCTTATAATGGAAGTTGTGCCCTCAGAAACTACACATAGCCCTGAAACAACCCTACGTGGAATCTGTTGATATCAGATACATATTTCCCACAGAAACACTCTCACAGTGAAAGAGAAATAGCTTTTCATAAAAGAAACTAAAAGAACTTGAACAGTAATACAAAACACAATAAAAGAATTTATTTCTAGCAGTGCATTTCTGAAGTAGCTATCATTTTGGAGATGTGTCACGGTTTCCTAAAGGGTTTGTATTAAAAACCACTTTAAAAATACACAGCAGGTTTCTTTGGGGATTCTATCAGACTTCATTCCTAACTGATTTTCCAGAAGTGTATATTTTAACAGAAAAAATCCTGCTACACTAAACATTATGTGAGGCAGCAGATGAGACCCTCCACTCTAGCACTCCACTCATGTTGCACCTGAAGAGTATTTATTGGGAAAAGTGACTTGGCTCAACTGTTAAACAAATTAATTTCTGCCCTCACAGCCCCCCCTCCTATCTCAATCATTGTTAAATGAGCTATGTGTAAAACATATTTGCATTTCAGTGACATGTATTTTTACACGTGGAGCATGCTAATACTGCACGCACTTGCTTGGACACACCACCTCCACTTACATTTGGTATGTTAAAATAGGAACCCTTCCATTATCCCATTTTCACTCTTCAATAACCTCTCCTGTTTCCGAAGTTTCTTATTCTTCTTGTGAACCTTCATCTCAGAAGCAGGCTGAAGCACCAGGCTGTGCTAATAAGGAGAAAGCCCCTAGTGAATCCACATTTACTTGCCAAATTCTATTCCATAACAAGTGAACCTCCACTGTGACTCCTCTCTCTTTCTCTGTGGACTGTTAGTGTACGTACCCAGTCCTTTCCAGCATGTTCAATCTTCTGCCACCCAACACAGCAGCTGGTACTCCAACCGCATTACATCTTTGACCTGTCCCTCTACTGAGGACACGACAGCTTAAGCCTTGCTTTCATCTTTTCAGCATCTCACCAACATTCAGTTTCCTGCCCCAAAAACTCCACCAGTTTGTTCCTTAGAGCAGCAGCTGCCCCTGCAATGCTTGCCCATTACTGTACACTGGACTTACTCAAATTTCACCCTGTTCAAACTTCTCTTCAGATTCCACATTCTCATTCAAAATCTTACTTCAGTATTAATAACGGTAAAATATAAAAGGTTATTCTATCTATTTGCCACCCCTGCTTAGACTACTTTCTTACTTCAGCTCCGAATATGAACTGGGGAATGGGATCTAAAATGGCACGTGAGTAATTTCATGATTATACCAAAGACGTTTTGTCTAAGCTTTAGGTAAGAGATTTTTTTTCTACTAGATTATTCAAGCCTGGTCTGAGCCCTCACTTTTTTGTAATGTTCTTCACCAGCAAAATGAAATGAGATATTTTTCAAATTGTCTTTCCTGCAGTGCATCATTCCATTATTATTTTTTATGGAACTGAAGCACATTTGGATGACATTTGTGCATATTCATTCTTGGATACCATTAATTCAAAATATTTCTAGACATCTGTGTGCAAAGCCGCATTGCTGCACGGAGAAGAAGAGAATTTCAGCTAATTGGGAACCAGCTAGAAAGAGGTACTTAACAGCTGTACGACCTACGCCCGGACCTTAAAACAGAGTTAAGAGTAGCAATTGTCATGCTATGCAATATTCAAGAGAGACATCTGCTGGCAATAAAAGGAAAGAGCACCGATCATGAACTATCATGAAAGCGCTATGCATTTAATTATGCGGATATATACTTATCCATGAAAATGAACTATTCAGGGCTAATTAGAAATACCCAATCTGCTGAAATCATACATTTACTTTCATTACACCATTTTCCAGGTGCATCCTGTGCCATTTATGATGCATTTCATCTGTTTATGTTGGATATGATTTGCTACGTTACACTGCTTCACAAATGTTGTCAGTGGGATGGATGCGGCTTAATACAAGAGGCATTTATCTACTAAAAGGATCATATACCTGGTTTAAAGTTTGAATACGTGCTCTGGGCACAAGGTATTTTATAGATATGAGTCCTGTAATTTTAACAAATCAATGACAGGATGCCATCCAATAACTAATTAATAGGTATCAATTAATAGTAAACGATCAAGCTTTAATGATACCGTAATTAATGTCATCCAGAGCAATGGCACTGGAGCCAGACGAAGTACGACCGTTAGCGCAGCACCAGTGAGATGAGACTCCAGCCAGCCTTCCAGTCCTAAAGCTGTTTTGCTATAATCGGGCCAAAGATTATTTTTAGACAACTTTCATGTGGGCTATAAAGGAAAAAAGCTCCTTAGCCAACATCTTCAAATGACACTTAGCCACAGCCTTGTTAGCTTGGTTTGTTTTATCTTGTGTTTTAGTACTCATATTTTAAACTTCATCAAGAGCCAAGGAGGAAAATATGCTGCAGGTGTCAAAACATTTATGACTGTCCAGCAGAGGACATTTCAAAGAAACAGCGAGGCACAGAATTTGCCATTGCTACTGCAATATTGCTGATGCAGCTGCCTCATATTTTATTCCACCTACTTTTTAAATTTTCCAGCCTTCCTTTCCCAGCTATGAAGCAATTTCTTTCAGCCCTGCTCAGGAAGGAGCCCTTTGTTCCACCACCCCGCTGCAAGACAGGAGAAGGTATCCGTAAGCAACAGCCATGCTGTTCCCTCTCCAAGATTTATCCTTGGGTCTTAAGAAAACATTTGCGACCAGACTTTCAATTTTCTTCTGGAACACACCAGATTGCACATAATATCTTATTTTTTAAAAAAAACAACATTCTGGAGAGGTATCTTATGCTCCTAACAGTACATCTATTCACATGGTCCTCCTCCTTGTGCCCTTCCCCATCTTATTTCTTCATCAAGGTCATTTTCACAGGTAATTGTCTCCTTTGATAGTTTTGTGACTGGGTGGCAATAGCCCGCAAGTCTTCACTGTATTTGCCCTCCCTGTACCCCAAAACATGTGCTTAAATTAGATATTCTTTTTTCATTCTTGCTACAATTTAGTCATTACAGTAAGAAAACAGCAGAGGTGTCCCAGAATTAATTGAAAACTCACCTTTCATTGCATTAGGGCATCGAACTGTTGTTCAAATGCGTCAGCTGAAGAGACGGGAAAACTATTTTCCATGAGGCAGCGGAAAAGGGACAGTAACAGACCTGCCTAAACATAACAAACCCTAGAAAGAATATTAATGCTTCAGGGAAAATATATTTTAACCAAAGTTAAAACAATGGGAAAAAATCCCACATAATTTCCATTTAGGAGCTTCAAACTCTTTTCAAATTATTTTAGTAATTTCAGTTACATTAAAAATAATAAAAAAAAATCACTTCTGTATATATAACTGCAAGATTCCTTCCAGGCTTCCTTTCTAATTCAGTCTTCTTGTCCTAAATAGCCCAGTCCTACTTCTTGTCCTCTCTCTCTCTCCCAGGTTGGGAGATGCTTTGACTTCTAATTGGCTCCAGTCTATTGACTTCCATAGCTTTACTCCAGTTCTTTCCATCCACCGTGATCCACATCATTATCATAACTACAGGAACCAGGCTTATCTAAAAATTGTCTGTCAGAAGCGACCATTTTACATGACAACACACTATCCAACAGAATTAGTATTTCTGAGAGGAATACTCATCACTTTACATAATCCACATTTTTGAGTGTGTCATGTCTAGAGGCACAGGTATTGTCTGAAATGCACTAACTTTAAATGTGTGGATTACAATCTGCCCACTACTGGGAGACTGAAGCTTCAATCAAGCATATAGGTGGTTCTCAGGAAGCTAACGATTAAGGTCATCTTATATCTGCTCTTACAGACAGTGGTACTTGGTGATCTTTTCAAACTCTTATGTTTATTATCAGAATTGGCTTGACATGATGATGGATGAGTACTCCTTAAAAAAAAAAAAAAAGTTATTTTGGTATTGATTTAGTGTACTCTGTTTTCTTCTCCCGATTCTTTACACATAGGGTTAACCTCTCTGCTGGATCATTTGGTTTTTCATGATAAACTACAGAAAGAAATATACAGACAGAACTGCCAAAAGCACTGCTGTGGCAACCAGCTAGCCGTAAAGTTATCTTCCAGTAGAGGGAATGAGGTCACAGCAGCTGAAGATGGAACTGCACAGAATCCATTTAAACCATGATATACTATCGATACAGTCCATAAGTCTTCCAGATACTTAAACTGACAGATCTTGCAAACAAAAAAAGAAAGAAGTTCAACGACAGACCACAATCATCCCGAAAGCCTAAGACATGGCTAAAACACAAGGTCATGATTTTTCCTGAGAAAAATAATGGCCTAACTGTAAATCTGTTTAAGATTCATCTAATTTAAGCTGTTTAAAATAAAAGAGGAAAGTTAAATAATCAGTCAACATTCACAAGCTGCTATTCCTGTTTATGAAAGATAAATCTTGTTTGTATGCTTAAAAAAGTCAGCCTTAAGTAGCTTCAAGGAAACGCTACCTTTATCATAATTTCTGTTCATCAATGCATGGCGCCAGCAATGGTGAGCAAAGGCATATTGGAGTGAAATACTTGAATGACATCTCTGCTCTGAATCAGCTACACTGGATGATGAAAATGCCTCTTAATGAAACTCAATGTACCATTATAATACAATTTCACTGCAATCATTGTACTTTTGTGTTTGGCATGAGCCAGTCTCCATTATTCTAAGTAGTTAATGTAAGTAGCGCAGATTGTACTCGCTGATATGATTTCACAGTTCTTGACAGGATGGGCTGCAGCTCTGAAAAAAATTATTAGTGAGTCAGAGACCACTCACATTCCAATGCTGCTATAATTAGAAACTATCTACATCTCCAAACTGCGGCAATCCTAATCCCAAGGCTAACTGGAGCCTATCTTTTACAGTAACTACTGGCAAGCATGAATAAAAACTCATTTTATAGGCCAATAATATTTTCACAGTTCTGAAAATGTTACACAATGCTAATCCTTAAAGACATAACAGGTTTTTAGGACAGTGCATAGCCCCTAAGTATAGTGTAAACTAATAAAGAACAAATCTTACAGATCCATACAAAGGCTTTTTCTGTTAATGCCTATTTGAATTGTTATGAGCATATGCATATTCACAGTAAAATCCATCTGAATTTTAGAGGCTTTGCATAAAATCTCCCAAATAAATTTTGAGATCTATAGACTACATCACCATCTGAAAATGCACACATTTGTGACAGTGTCAACTCCCAACATGCAAGGAAAAATATTTAAGTGACAAATAGATTCTCTTCCAACCTCTTTCATTTCACAACAGGAAAAAACCAAATTCTCATTCCAGTACTATTAAATAAACTTTATTATTGTCAAACCTGTTAGTGTTCATTGAGCCAAGATGAAATCGTTCTGCAACAGGAATTTTAAAAGGAGTTTGGAGTACAGCACATGAACAGCCAGGAGCAAGGTGCAAGACTGCCTTCAGGATTATTCATGAGTTCTATTATTTCAAAGCTGGCATGGATTGGGCTCTCTTTAATTTTTTATGTGATGAACTGTGCCTTTTTTGCTCACCCTCATCTGCCATGATGACTCACTTCATATACGCATGAAGTAGCACTGAACCCAGATCTCTAGACTAATGCTCAGTGGAATTCCACTTTCCCACTCCACCGGAGGTCTCATTACTTCCTTTAGATTGCCAAGTATACTCCTAAGACAATACGATTTCCAGAAAAGAGACAGACTATCAAAAATAGCGTTTCAGAAATGAGGTCATCCTAGAGATATATTTGGTGGCAAGAAGTAGGGTTTGACCAAGATTCATGTTTAAAGAAAAAGCACCCATCATTAACTCAGATGCAAACACAGGCAAAGAAAGTACGGATCTGCTGAATTAACGTGCAGACATTACTCTGCTCTATCAAAATAAGCTCATTCCGTCTCCATCACCCTACACATACTCATACACAAGATACAATGGATAAAACCAGGCAACTTCAAAAGACCTTTTCGGCGAGTCTGCAGGTAGATTGGTTTTAATGCTGCTTTTATTCCACTTACGCACCCTTCACCATTTTATGTCTTGTAAAAATGCAGCATCTAAACCACTTCTGAAGCCCCTGATTTCCCATTCCTGACATTCTATAGAAGAAGAGGACATAATGGCAAAGAAGAGAAAAACCCCAAAACAGAGAAAGCTCCCCCAGTTACCAGACTTGAATGCCTTTAAACAGGCAACTCTAAGTCTTCCAGACACTTCCTATCATGTTTTTTCTTACCTCATTTTGTGTGCTTGGAATAAGGCGGCGTTTTGAACTCAGTAGCACAGAAATCATGAGAGACGCAGAGAGTCATGGTCTCTCTGCCAAAATCTCCAGCTCCCTGTGGTTGAACACACCGTAAACACCTGTAAGGCTGAAACATCAACACTGAAACACACAGTTTGATCTACACTTTCTATCCAAAACAGTGTATCTTCTTCTGGTCCTAGAGATTGGCAGTGTCTTACCTGAAGAGGAAATTAAAAATGCATTTCTTACACAGCTGGTGCTTTTTGCGTTTCTGCTAATCAGTCCAAATTTCCATTTCAGGCTCTAAATCTCTGGCTAATTTTTTATTTCAATTGAAAACTCATCTCTTAAAAACTTTTTAATTAGCACTTCTTTCAAGTTGTATAATTGTTAATTAGTTGCTCACTGTTAATTTTACGTTCGCTGGCACAGTGCTTTGAGACTTTATAAATAGGCTTCTGCATATTGGTTTGTATTGTTGCGATGTGACAAATCTAGCAGACCAGACACACGCATCAGGGAAGGGAGTGGCATAGTTCTGAAATCAATTTCACTAATAAATCCTCCAGATTATAAACTGAAACCAGTATGAACTCAGTAAAAATAAATATATTTTATTAAGAGCAAATAATATAGATTAATTTACTGTTGGGAGTTGACGTTGGCTGGCTGCCAGGTGCCCACCAAGCCACTCTCAACTCCTCAACTGGACAGGGGAGAGAAAAGGTAACGAAAGGCTTGTGGGTCAAGATAAGAACAGGGAGATCACTCAGCAATTACCGTTACAGGCAAAACAGACTCGACTTGGGGACGTTAGTTTAATCTATTGCCAATCTAAATCAGACCAGGATAATGAGAAATAAGAACAATCTTAAAACACCTTCCCCCACCCCTCCCTTCTTCCCAGGCTCAGCTTCTTTCCCAATTTCTCTGTCTCCTTCCCCCGCCGAGCCATTGAGGAGGACAGGGAACAGGGGTTGCAGTCAGTTCATCACACGTTGTCTCTGCCACTCCTTCCTCCTCAGGGGGAGGACGCCTCATGCTCTTCTCCTGCTCCAGCATGGGGTCCCTCCCACGGGAGACAGTCCTTCATGAACTTCTCCAACGTGGGTCCTTCCCACTGGCTGCAGTTCTTCATGAACTGCTCCAGTGGGTGCCCTTCCATGGGGTGCAGTCCTTCAGGAACAGACTGCTCCAGCGTGGGTCCTCCATTGGGGCACAGGTCCTGACAGCAAACCTGCTCCAGCATGGGCTACTCTCCATGGGGTCACAGGTCCTGCCAGGAGCCTGCTCCAGCGTGGGCCTCCCACAGAGTCACAGCCTCCTTTGGGTGCATCCACCTGCTCCGGCATGGGGTCCTCCATGCCTGCAGGTGGGTATCTGCTCCACCGTGGACCTCCATGTGTTGCAGGGGGACAGCCTGCCTCACCATGGTCTTCACCACTGCACCTCCTCCCCCTCCTTCTTCGCTGATCGTGGTGCCTGCAGGGTTGTTTCTCTCATGTGTTCTCACTCTTCTCTGTTAGCTGCTGTTGTGCAGCAGTTTTTACCCCTTCTTAAATATGCTATGACAGAGGCGCTACCAATGCCACTGTTTGGCTCAGCCTTGGCCAGCAGCAGGTCCGGCTTGGAGCTGGCTGACTTTGGCTCTGACAGACACGGGGGAAGCTTCTAGCATCTTCTCACAGAAGCCACCCCTACAGCCCCCCTCCTACCAAAACCTTGCCACACAAACCCAATACACTTATTCAGATTATTACAATTTATACTAATACACCGCGGTAGTAGTCACATGTCTAAATTAGGATTGGGTCGAACAGCACCAATGTCTTTTCAAATACAGAGAAGAGAAGCCTTTGGAAGGGACTCCAAACATAAAGACACAGAAACAAGAAACAAATTAGATGCAGTATGATAGTTCACAAACACAGTGGGACTCTTCTATTTCTCATTAAGAAACAGCATGACAAACGGCACAGATGTGAGAGACAGCATGTGTAAGGAAGGAGCAGAAATGACCAAGGGGAGCAGAAGAGTCACAGCTCTCTGCCTGCAAACCCACGCAGCTGCAGTACAGCATGACAGCTCCTGCACAAATTGTTTTTAGCAGCTTTTCCCCAAGAAAGGAGCAAATCCAAAAATTTTTGATGGAGAATCTGAACAACTGGCAATAAAGGCTGGCCATTTGGGTACTGAAGGTGGGAAGTTGATATGAAATACATCATTGGACCAGCCAGGAATATCCATGTAATGAGAGCAAGTAAAAAGGGCAGAAGAAAAGGACTAAACTAACAAAGATATACTAAAAAGAAGAGATGGCAGAATATCCATGCTGGAAGACTAACATAACTCTCAACTGAGTGGAAAAAATGTGATTTATTAATATATGTTTTAAATAACACATTAGATGTTAAATCCAACTTTTTGGCATAATTTTTCTGGGTATCTTAGTGATGAAAATGTGCTTTTTTCTTTTAAATGCCATACAAAATCCATTGTAAAAGTGGAAGAGTTGTAGCTTTTGTGGCTTTTACAGATTCTTAGAGCGATCTGTGTGAAAACATGAATTCACACACATGCACACTCAACACTTCTGAGTATCAGTATTTAAACTGTGTATGTTGCCAGCAGCTGTAATTTTTCAAACTGTAAATATCATGCCAACGGAAGACACTCCTAGGTATCACTGAATGTAAGTACAAATGAATGTGCATAAAAAACACAAGATAAAAAGTCTATGTAGCTTAGATGGTGACACAAGCACTTAACAGCATAGATTACCATTCCCACCATTTCAAATGTTGATAATGTCACCGACACTGCAGACTGCATTGTCTGGTGTCACTAACATGAGACTATTTTAGCTGCCTCAGGCTTCGTAACTTTAATTGACTACCCTTAACTTCTCCCAACAGAAAAGCCTTTCAAAAAGTTTTGAAGTACTGGAGAGGAGTGGTGGCTGGAATACTGTCATTACTGTCTTTGTTGGCTAGATAAGCAAAAGACTTGCTTCTCCAAAATTAACATTTTCGTAAGCACTTCAAATATCAACACTTAAATACACAGAGGCAAATGTGCTAAATTTGTGAAATTAGGACACACTACCAAGTGTATGTATATTACTCCCTCTATTGGACCAAATCTGTACAGTTATTATCCATACTGCAATTTCTGGCCTGCAAAGTACTTTTTTTTTTTTTTTTTTTTTTTTTTTTTTTTTTTTTTTTTTTTTTTTTTTTTTTTGTCTCAAAACTCTGATCTTCATATAGTTTACAGTCAGTTTACCACACAAAATTTCTGTCAAAATGATGTGTTCATTTGTATAACCCCTGGATTAAATGATCCCAACTTTGGAAACAAATTTTGAACACCAGAAATGAAGGCACATGTCTGACCAGTGTGTAACACTGTGTAAATATGGCAAATCAACACACTTTTCTTAAAAGCTGAATTTTTCTCATGTCTCACAGCATGACATCCCTGCCTTCCTGGCAGGCAGACAGAAGTCTTTCCTCTCCCTTCCCTATTTCTTCCCAGATGTCTCACCTGCTCGCAAGAGGCAGCATCCAAAATGCAATCCTGCTTTATCATACACTGGCTCGTGCTTTAGGGAGGACACTAGGAACTTGAGGTGAGACACTGGCACAGGTTGCCCAGAGAAGTTGTGGATGCCTGATCCAACCTGGCCTTGATCACTTCCAGTGATGGGAACAACCAGCCCCATCCCTGGAAGTGTTCAGGGGCCAGGTTGGATGGGGCTTTGAGCAACCTGGTCTAGTGGAATGTGTCCCTGCCCATGGCAGGGGGGTTGGAACTAGATGATCTTTAAGGTCCCTTCCAACTCTAACCATTCTATGATTCTATGATGACTTGTGCGGACATGTGAAAAGGACCTTATTCCTGAGGCCTAGAAAATAATATACTTCCAAACTCTTTGATTAAGCAGAACGACAGTACTTCCTCCCATGCGGAGTCCTACTGTAACTCATATAATTGATTCTTAAGTCCTAAAGATATCTAACAACAATGTATATAGTGACTATTCTACTATAAAATTTACGTAAATCCTTTTGCTATTTAATACGATCTTTGGGCTTATATTAATAGTAATGCAACAACTCAAGATGCCTCTACAATTATAAAAATAACTCCAAAATACGTTGACAGCATTCCCCTCAACAAAGGTTAGACTGTAACTCTGGAATATCATCATCTTCATTTCAAAATATCATTACCAAGAACATTATTTGCTTCACAGTAGAGAGGCTATCACTAATGACATTAAATGAAGGAGAAAATTTTAAGAGTTATGAGAACTGGAAATCTCTGAAAGCCATACTATAAAGATGTGCATTATAAGCTGACTAAAACTCCCTGCTGCAGCCTTTGCAGTCCCGGATATCATCTTTATCTAATCTCTGTATTTCTAACTTCTGATTCTTGCAGCAACCTTTTCTGTGCTCAGCACATACTTATCTGCATGACTAATGCAATCACAAAGAAAATGCAGCACTTTTAACATGCTGTAAAAACTCCACCAGATGGCACCTAAAGACAACATGACCCACTACTTCAGCATTAGTATCGCACACTTTTTTGCTCTAAAGATAAAAAAAAGGAACTTTCAGGTTCATGATTTTAGCATCTAGCATATAAAACCACATATCGCTACAATTCACTAGTCCACACGTTCTAGGAAAATAGAAATGTTCATAAATTGTATAATTGACCGATACCAAATCATGAAAGAAAAATGCTAGAAAAAGTGTGAAATTACAACACTTGTATTACGCTCTCTCCTCCAAAAATTTTCCTCTTTAGTGAATGCAGGTACCCTCCTCTCACTTTTCAGCACATTTCTTTCCCGCTTTGCCCCCTTCAGCTGAAAACCTCCATTCTCTGTGTTCCAAAAGAGTTACCTTTGTCTTTTCACTAAGATCTGTCTTCAGAAACTCAGAACTGCTGCAATGAATCAGGGCCAAGACCATCCTTGACATCTCTTGGCATCTCAACCCTGCTAGTTATAATAAATGGATAAAACTTCATAATAGACACGTGTGTTAATGAATACCCACATTTCACCTCTCTCAAATTAAGTACATATACTGGCTTTAACTCTGAATAATGGCATTAATATCCCTATCAAAATGTTTCTCAATAGGCTGTCCTTGCTTTCCATACAAACATCCCTGAAATGGCAAAAAACCTTCTGCATCACCTATATACCAAAACACTATTTAGAGTATTTCTAGGACACTCTAAGATAGTATGAAACATGCCACTACCGAGAAACAAGCAATGCCTAGGACTGTTAACACCACTTCCCTAAAAATATGTATGTCGGTCATAAGAGATAGTTCATAAAACAGACGCTTTTAGTAATTATCTAGTAATTTTCTGTGTCTCAATTCTTTTGAAAGAATTATTTTTCATTCTTTTTTCTTAATTCTTTTGAAAGCCGATGCTTTTCCTTATCACACCCTATATAAGTAATACATTATACAAATTTAAGACTGGGCTTTAAAGTCATGAGAATCTTACTGGTTTTCTAGTACCCCTTCTCTTGCACCTATATATGTACTTACACACATCTTGATATAGAATAGGTTGGGAGAGACCTTTAAGATAATCGAGTCCAACCATCAACCTAACACTGCCAAAACCACCACTAAACCATGCCCCTCAGCACCACGTCCACCTGTCTTTTAAAGACCTCCAGGGATGGCGATTCCACCACTTCCCTGGGCAGCCTGTTCCAATGCTTGATAACCCTTTCGGTGAAGAAATTTTTCCTAATATCCAATCAAAACCTCCCCTGGCATAACTTGAGGCCATTTCCTCTTGTCCTATCACCTGTTACTTGGGAGAAGAGATCGACCCCCACCTCTCTACAACCTACTGAATACTAATTAATAATATTTTACCTAATTTTCTTTAATAGTTAAGAGGTAGGGAAGCAAGGGCGTGTTTGACAGTGCAATAGCAAGACAGCAGTTACTTTACTGTAGTGATAATAAAAGGCTCAGAGAAAAAAAGTCCAAATCCAGTTATTCAAAGTATTGCTAATTAAAAGTATGCCAATATTACCCCAATGACAAAGGGAAGTTAGATTAGAGCATAAAGACAGACAGATTGAATCAGATTCAAATAAAATAGCAATATGTCTGTTTGTTTTGCGTGTTCACAGAAACATATTTCAGGAAAGATAAGTTATTTAGGATAAGATATTTAGGAAACATAAGCACTGGGCCTCCTGCTGATTTCCAAAGTGGAGTTCCCTGTAAATTCTGCATGAACACTGTTTTGCTTTCAAAAGTGACCCGCAAAGACCTAGGCAAGGAAGGGTTATTGACTTTTACTATACATTCCCAAATTATCAGGGGGGAAGAGATTCTTGCAGGTGCTATGTCAACGTAATGCTTGGATTCTCTCCTCACGTTGTCACACAGAATCAGCTATGATGGTGGTTCTTGTCTAATCCACTAAGAACTCGGGGGAAAAAAGATCTTATTATCAGAGTTCTCATCTGATCAGTGCCCATTTGAAATATGTGTGTTCCATTCACAAAATATGCAACCTGTACTGATCTTATACTGGTACTGATATTTTAATAATGTAAGCACACTGCATATCCTGCAATTGGTTTTGACTCTAAGTCAGAGCACACTCCCTAAACAGCACACAGGATACTAAAATACTGAAGGACTCCTGCCATTACCTCTCCGCTCCTACCATTTTTCAGGGCACTGACTGAGAGTCTTGTGACAGCAAATGTCTGTAGATCTGCTAGATTTAAAAACAAAAAAAAAATTCACATCTTTATTGGCTCCCAGCACAGAGCACTACACCTAAGCAAACAGAAGTCCACTTCTAGAAATAGGTAATACCAAACCTCTCATTTTATTCAAGGGAAAGCTTTAAAAATGGAATTTACTCCAGAGCACATAGCAGCCCCTTAGGGGCTGCATATTGTTGAAGTCTGCTCAAGCCTGCATTAGTACTGCAGTGGGCTTTTCACCTTATTTTAAGTGAATTTACTGATCGTAACTAACCTCCAGAGCCCTGGCAATCATCAAACCTCTACCAGCAGCACCGGTACAGCACCTCTCTTATTGGGGTTATCCCGAACACCTCAAATCCAGCCTGGAAGTCCTCCTGCTAGAAGCCCAAGAGGGTCTTTTTGTCCTGTTTTGACCTCCACAGAAGTAATCAGCAATGTCCCCGATAGCTGCCTAGGGCTGGACGGGGTTCGTCGTGTTTAATGGCAACACAGCTAAGGCTAACACAATGCTTTCCCACGAGATGGCAACCAGTCAGCGTTAATGACAGGTCTCATCCCCAAATGCAAATACAGGATGGAAGGTTTTTGAGGCGGGGGGGGGGGGGGGGGGGAACCCAACAAAAAACCCCACCCTATAATCCTGAACATCAAATACGCTGAGCAGTACCNCGGCGGCCCGTGGACGCCTTTCGCAGCCGTGCGGGGGCCGCGGCAGCCCCCGCCAGCCCCCGCCGGCGTCCCCCGCTGGGCCGCGGGGCTGGCGCCCATCGCCTACGAGCCGNTGTGAGCAAGCACCCTGAAGATGAAATTTTCCCTATCACCAGCATCCTTCCATCCACAATACCTGGTTCCCTTATTTCATGCGTAGCCTGAGGGCAAACTGCTAAAAGACAATTTTTGGACAACACCTTCCTCGCTTCTTTTTAATAACTGCTACTTCCAGAGCCTAACACACCCCTGAAACACCATGTCCCCAGCCCAGAGATAAAACCTGCCGCCTCGCAGGAAACCTCAGCTATGCTGGAAACGCTACCCAGGCTTTGGCTCTGTACC
>VYXH01012057.1:98235-108935 GCA_013397275.1 Burhinus bistriatus
CTGGCGCCCATCGCCTCCGAGCCGCTGCGCTTCTTCTGCCCGGCGGCGGCTGCGGAGGAGGGCGGGGGCGCGGCGCGGGGGCCCGGGGAGCAGCTGGAGGGCGAGATCTGCGAGCTGGGCATCCGCCTCAAGGAGCTGGAGCTGCTGGCGCTCGTCGGCGACGGCTTCGACGCCCAGCAGTGTGCGTCCCCCCCCCTCCCCGGGGCCAGCCGCGCCTCCCTCCCCTCGCTCCGGGGCCGCCGCGCAGCCAGCGCTGCTTGCCCCGGCCGGTAGAGTAGGGCTCCGGTGGGCAGGGGGGTGGTGGCCTCCCCGGCCACCTCCGAGCACAGCCCGGCCTCAAAGGCAGCAGGTTCCTCCGTCAGTAAGCCCCTGAAACGTGATGTGCACGGGCAGGCTTGTCTGTGTCTGCACCCACAGCGCCGTAAGCCAGCCCTGGGGACACAGCAGTGCCCTTGCGGGGTCAGGCGTGAGGCTCCCCGGTTTGGTACCCAGCACCTGACTGTTCCCCGCAGCAGGTGGCTGGAGGATGCACATGGGGCATGGAGCAAAGCCCTTTTCCTGTGTCATCTACCCCAGTCACTGGTCTCGCGCAAGTGGCTGGGGGCACAAATTGAAGGAGGCACAAGAATTAGAGATGGGGTTACTTTTGCACAAAGGAATAAAATCCCCGAAGTCAGAAAGCCCCCAAAATCATTAAGCGCTAGCAAAAAAACCCATTCAGTCACCACTCAGATCAGAGGGAGTTTGTATCCACTGCTAATGAGATCCTGCAGTTGTAAATCAGCATTGATGTAAAATAAAGGCCGCTGATGACCGCGGATAGTTGGAGGCATAAAGGAAAAAAAAAAAAAAAAGTTAAATTAGTTTGGCATTTTAATTTTGAAACCTACTGGCCATGAAGGAAATACAGGAAATAAAATAGTTCAGCAGACAGTGATTACCAAGACTTCCAGTGGGGAGGCCAACAACTGTAAGGGTGGGATGCTCATCATTTCCTTCAAGGCCACAGGCTGCCAGTCAGGAAGCTTTCAGGAGTGCAAAGGTTACAGGAACATAGAAAAAATGTCCATCAGATACACACATTCAAAGGAAAATCTCAAAGAAATTGTGATAGGTAGTTTGCATACATTTACTTTTCAGAACAGGAAATTAATAGCTTTTTTTCCTTTGTCATAGCAATACATACCTTTTTCCATTTCAATACCTATTATGTTCATTACATGTGAGAAACTTTAGTTTTCAGATATTTGCTAGACAAGAAATTGTAAGGAATATTACTAGCTTGCTTAACACATTATTTGATTTTCTTAAAAGTATTGTAAACTATTAATGACAAAATTAACGAAAAATTCTGTTTCGTTCTGTTTAGATAAATTTCTGAAGGCACTGAAAGAAGAAAAAATACAAGCCATGAAAGCAAGGCAGAAGCTGAAGAAATAGAGACCAAAACACTAAGAAATAACACTGCTGATTGTCAGGATTCCTAGCAGTCCATTGATGATGTTCAAGATACATGTAGCAGGGAACACCAAATGCAGGGGGTTTTGTTTTAATTCTAAGTACGTTAAGTAAGCGCAATTGAGAGTAAATAGTTATGGTCAAAAGTCCTACGCCTCTAAGCAGGCTTTAGAAAACTACTTTCACATTAGCATAAAAGCCTTTATTACAAACAATCACAGTGTATTCTTTTATTGTCTTTACTGTACCACAAGATTACAGAAATTGTGGCTTGAGTTAGTTTTTAACAGAATAGTCATATAACATTGTTTTTCAACCAGTATTTTACTATTATTTTAGGAATAGTAGTGCTTATGCTAAAACCCATGGCAGTTTTTGGAGTGGCAACATCCTTATGTTTGGAAGGCATGTCCTTTCATGAGAAAAAATGGACAGAGGTAGCGATGACAGATTGAAGATCTGGAGAATATCTGCCATTAAAAAAGTAATGCTGTATATGGCATCGAGAATAACCTAACAAGGTAGTAAATAGGCTCATCAGACTGATAAAAAGATACCAAGTACTTTTTTCCTGTTCTAATTCAAGAGCAGTAGGTGGCAGCATGAAATAATAGTTACCAACCCTGAAGGTATCATATTTCGGCAAGCAGATTTTTTTTAAAAAGAGTAAGATTTTAATCTGGTTTTTAAAACTGCATTCAAGTTGCTCAGCTGTGAAGCATTTTAACACAATACAATATCAAAATTTTATTTCCTATTACTGCTTATTACTGCATTCACTCTTTTACTATCTTAATCTTTCCAGCCAGATTTTGATCTATCTTACACAGAGTTCATATTAAAAAAAACCAAAACATAGTTTATAACTGCCATTTGTCAATGGGCAAACTATAATAGTCACATTTTATCAGAGCAGCTAGGAGATCTTAAACAGGATCCACAACTGCCGTTGTCAGCCGGGTGTCTCCACCAATATGGCAATTCATGGTTTTGTCTGCTAATAAATATGTTTTTTAATGAAACAAAGCCTGAGCAGGGCTGAGGGAAGCCTGGTAAGGCCAGGTTTTGTCCAGTGCTCCAGTGTGTCTCAGGCAGGGCAAGGTGGGGACCAGGCCCTGGGCCCGTCCAGGAAGCCCAGAGGCAGGACTGGCAACAAGACTAGAATCACAAAATCACCTAGGTTGGAAGAGACCTTTAAGGTCATCAAGTCCAACCATCAACCTAACACTGCCAAACTCACCACTAAACCATGTCCCTCAGCACTACGTCTACCGTCTTTTAAATACCTCCAGGGGTGGCGATTCCACCACTTCCCTGGGCAGCNTATTCCTGATAGAGGCCAAGATGCTGTTGGCCGCCTTGGCCACCTGGGCTCAGATTCAGCTGACTGTCAACCAACACCCCCCAGTCCTTTTCTGCCAGGCAGCTTTCCAGCCACTCTTCCCCAACCCTGTAGCACTGCATGGGGTTGTTGTGACCCAAGTGCAGGACCCAGCACTTGGCCTTGTTGAACCTCATACCATCGGCCTTGGCCCATCGATCCAGCCTGTCCAGATCCCTCTGTAGGGCCATCCTACCCTCAGGCAGGTTGACACTCCCACCTAACTTGGTGCTGTCTGCAAACTTACTGAGGGTGCACTCGATAAGACTACCTGTAGCCCATGGAAGGTCTTACCAAGGCAGCCCCAAAACCTAGAAGCCCATTCACAGGTCAGGGTGGGAGCCGGGGCCTGCGCTTAAACAGGGCCTCCGGGGCAGGGAGCAGATGGCGGAGGGCCTGGAGGAGGCTGGTGGGCCCGAGGCCCTGACATCTGCCCCCTCGCTGGGTCGGGTGTACAGGTCAACAGTAGCCACTGTGAGCTTCCCTCTTTATGCTACAAATGCATTATTCAATCCAATATAAACAGCCTCCCCCCTTCAGCTTTTTCAATTCTACTCTTTAGGCCCACCTTGGCACCATTTCATTGCTGCTTAGCTCTTTTGAGCCTCATTGGTGACACTGTGCTTCTGGCTAAAGAGTTGTTTTCACTAGTTGGCATATTTTTAGCTGGTTTACTCCAGACAGCACATCGCAAGTAACTTCCAAAGTGGGCTTCTTAAATGAGATATTTTTATACCCAGTGGGGAAATTCTCACATAACCACTGATAATTTATCTCTCTTTCCAACCACATCGTGGAGGCTGAGCCAGTAAATATACAAAAGGCAGATCTAGGTGCCTAAAGAACCAAATTTTTACTGAAATACCTTGGAAATGTGGGCTTTGGTGTTTTAAAGGTCGGTCTACAGAATGAGGTTAAAAAGTCTCTCACAAAGAGTTTTGAGGCTAAACCTATGAAGAGATACTGTAATAGTTAATTACTACGAAAATGGGAAATGTATTGGTACTTAAACTAAATACCACAAGACAAACTTGGGCCAATGTACAGGGGCCTTCAAAGGCTTTGCACAGAAGTAAGAGCTTTTAAATCAAGTTAGGTAGCAGAGGAACTATCTTCATTCTCCCAAATCTGCAGAATGATTTCACTCCTAAACCAGTCCTAAGTTTCCCATGGTTAATAGAAGGGCCTACACGAATTTCCACTGCAGATGATCACTGCTTCCTAACTGTTACTTCCCTTCACCTTTTACCAACTCTTTCACTTTGCATCCAGCTCTCATCAGACATTGTTCACTCAGGTTTTCTTGGCTTAAACAGAGCTACTTTTGCCAGCACACAGTTTAAATCTTTTTTCCATCTGTTGTTCAGTTTCTGTCATATGGCCTTTATGCTAAAACAACACTTCATGTTTAATTACCAGGCAATAATGCAAGGAATAGCATCAGTTAATACGTAATCTCAAAGTTACCTGGGGACACACATCTACCAAAAAAAATCTTTTGATTCACATGCCAAAACAAGGCAGAATGGTTTTCCTTGGCCAGCGTCAGCCACGGCACTCTGCTATCAGGATGCTTTGGTCAAAGTCCTTTCACCGAAGCATCTCAGCGTTCCAAGATCATTAAAGGATGGTGGCTGTCTTCACTGGAAAGGCAATTTGGCCTTCTGTGTGTGAAGCAGCACCTACAAAAGTAACTTAGAGAATGTAGGGGAAACATGGGACATACAATGAAATCTTTCTGCCTGGAAAGAATGACTGACTGTACTTTCAGTTGGAAATCCTAACACATTCACGTGTAGGAATTTGGCAGGAGAGTAATAAGCTTGTATTAATAGCCTGGACGAACAACCAGTTAAATATAATGGCACATATGCTGGTTCTCCTTTGCCCGTGAACATTTTATTTACTTTTATTTTTCTTCTCTGTTTCCACCTGACCATGTTACATCAGTAATTTGCTCTCATCTCTGTAGGCTTATGGGTTTTTCCCTTTCAAATCAGTGCATCTCAAAACTTTTCTGTTTATTGTTTCGTTTGTAAAAAATAAACATATATTAAACAAAATAGAATGACCGTTCTTACTGCATTATTTTTATCATCCATTTTTCAAATGTTTCTGTTCTTTTAGACTGTTTAGGGAAGGCTAAACCTGACAGATGCTGGCACAGCTCAGATCTCTTTCATATAGCTCTCTTGTGACTCAGCAAATCTATCGTTCAAGAAAAAAAACATTTGGCTACAATTTTGATTCATGGGCAGAGATTTCAAAACATCAGTAGGTTGCTCTCATTTCCGATTCTTAAGAAAGAAGGCTTCTCAAAAAGCAGAGTGTCACGTCTTCTCGGCCAGCCTGAGGGCTGAGCAATGACAGCTGTCTCACTGAAAGAGCCGGGTCTACACCCACAGTGATACTCACGTGCTCCCCAAGGATTGTTCTCAGGTCTTTCACTTCTGAAACCTGAAGCGGTCTTGGCTGCTTTTGTGATAGGAAAAGTTAGATACAATGCCATTTGAAAACAAGAATGCATTTAAGCTTTAAAGTATTTTATACCAAACAGTTGGGTCCATCGAATTTCCGACTGCTTTATTTTAGAGTTTGCTACATTAAAATTCTCCCAACAGATACTCAGCCTTATTACAATGGATGATTAGAATGTAAATTAATCTTGAAGTAAACCTGCCTTCATTAGCTCAGAGACAGATTACAGAGGAAATCCAAAAGCACTTAGCTGTCATAAAATGACTTTTCTGTTTTCAGAAGTGAATGCTGTACGATAGATTCACCTGAAAATTCTGAAAATTTGGGAGCTAATATCTCAACATAAAGTAGGAAAATCAAGAGCAGTGCTTAACTCTAGGAAAGTTGTCCTCTTTTGTTTGTTTGGGAGGTAGCGTTTCTTAAGATCGCTGACATCTAGAGGTACTGTAAGAGGTGCTAGTCAGGAAACCATCGATAAGTGGAGCTTTTTATGGTTAGACTCAATGATCTTAAAGGTCTTTTCCAACCTAAATGATTCTATTATTTGGCCTAATGAAACATATGATTATTAATAACGCTAGTCAGTTGTTTAATGTTACACACTAAAAACATACATTTGCAAATAGGCTGAGATTTTGGTATATCTTGAGAAAAGCCAGAACAACCCCTTGAGGCAATTTAAGCACTCACAGTCACAACTTATATATATAACTGTATCTTAAGTATACCATCTGTCCAGAACTTTAGCAGTCATACGTACGCTAGGAAGCTCATTTATCCTCTATTTTGGGAAGATCCTTTCCTGCCTCTTTTTTTTCCTCTGAATCTGCAAACAGAGGGAGGAAGGGTTAGATGTGTTCCTTGTAATAAAATGAACTTTTAATTCCAAATTTCTTGCATCACAAATTATATAAAAGCAGTACTGTCAAAAGCACATACCTGCATTTTCCTTTTTCTTTTCATTTCACTTCAGACTGACAGCAGCAAACTTAGGTCTGAGTAAATATCAATAAAATCCACAGTAACTGACTTCAATAGGGGAAGGCACAGAGGACATTAAGGTGAGAAGAAAAATTCACAAAGGCAACACAGTATCACAAGATGTCCTCAAAAGTCATGGGCTTGCTGGTTACTGTCCTGCTCACCCCTGTAAGGCAGGGAAATGCCTTTCTTCAGAGGGAGCACCACTGCTGAAATAAATGGTTTTAACTTCTGGAGTTCTTAAAACTCCTTTCCTGTCCTTTGCCAGGTTCTTCCTCAAGAGCAGCAGGACCCCTACACAGCCCTGGCAGCTCCAAGGGAGAGCCATGCTCATGCTTTAAAGCAGCTGATCTACAGAAAAAAACACGGCAGGAACAACCAATAAGTAGCAACATAGATTTTAAGACATATTTTATTTAATGTGCAAAATTGCCAAGAAAAAACATGTACAACTTCAACTAAGCTATAGCCACTAACATGAAAGAAACTATTCTATGTACTCATAAGCTTCATTTCTAGAATCACCCTATGGTTCAGAGTAAAAACACAGTCATTTGGTAATGACACAGAACATTTAAAATGCCTTCTTTTCAGTGATATGTAAAATTCTACCATTGGTATGGTTTCACGTTTGTAATTGTAAAAGGAACCAGTTCTTGGAGATTTCCCTTCTGATTGCATAGTATAAAATTTTAATTATTTTCTTCCTCTTTCAGTTTAATCCCTAGACTTGGCTTTACAAATCACTTTCAATTTTGCAGCTCTGACTGGCTTCAGAAAACTAATTTCCCCATTTACAGCTGAAACACTTATAAATTTTGAGCAATTTTCACAGACACGGCCATTACAGTTTAGTTGAATCAAGCTGTGAAAACAATGATAACATGGATATTTGTAATCATGCAGAGCTCGTCCTTTCCATAATTCAAAGGTGTAAGAAAAGTTCATTTCATCAGAAAGTGAGATCTGTTGCATGGGAAGTGAGACAATTTATTGATATAACATCTCTGTAAAAACACGTAGAAGCTGTTATTGGAAAGGCTTCCTAAAACGTACTGAAATAGCATCAAGAGGTTTGGTTTTGGTTTTTTGGTTTTTTTTTTTTTTTTCTTGTAAATTTATGTATATTTAAATGCTACCAGAGGAACAGGCAATTTACAGTCTTGAACAATTACCAAGCTCCATGAAATAATAAATAGTGCTTTGTACTAAAGTATCCATTTCCACTCCAGGGTTTCAGTTTTTCTAACATTATCCGTTAGTTCAGCCTCTCACCAGGGGTATGAGGAGAGGCAGTCCCTTAATCCTGCTTTACAGACATGGACACTGAGGCACAGTCAGATTAAACGCCTTGCTCAGGACCAATCTGAAATTATGAAGAAGGGACAACTGACTTCTTATGTCCTAATTTCTAGCTACCCATAACTAGATAGCATCCTTCCTATCTGTGCACGATTTAAAGATCCTTGTGATAGTTAATTCACTGAGAGAATACTGGATCAGTCCTGCTCTCCTTGAAGTGAGCAGGTGTTTTGCCAATAGCTTCAATGGAAGACTTGATCTGTATTCATGTCACCTTAATACTAATATGACATCTGTAAGTATCACAAAGCAGAACATATGCCAAAGCCACGCAATGCCATAGCTAATTAAAAATTATATCACATATCTTGGTTACTACTTCTATCACACCAGTAGTATATGCAAGCTAAAGAGTGCACCTCTTTGTGTACACCAACGTAAAAGTCAAATTCAAAATGCACAGCTATGGCAAGGAAGACATTAAATGAAAATAAAAAGCCAAAGAACATCGGAATATCTGCGCTATTCACATGTCCTTTCTAATGAGACCCAAAGAACTGCCCAAAACAGATCCTTTGCTGGGTCTGAGCTGTTTCTGCTGGGTTGTTAAATCCTAAATCAAAATTCCAGCCTCAGTAAGATGGGTTCTATCTTACTTCCCAAAATTTTTGGCTTCACAGTCATTTTTTCTATCAAATATGACCTTGAATACAGTTTGAAGAACCCAACACCAATATGAAATGAAAAAATCCTTTCCAGTCTCTCTGTCATAGAAAGAAATATTAAAATTAATTTGGTGTAAGGTAAAGTGGCTTTTTTCCTACTTGCAGTGTTGAAAGTAGTAGATAAAGGCAATGACAAAGAATAAACCTCAAGTTTACTTACATTCAGATCTCCCATGTTTATAACTCTGAAATAGAATACACTGTTAACGTCGCTATTTTTGCACTGTTTTAACAAATGAAGAAATCAAAAGCTAACCAAATACGTGAAATTGATTCCAAGCAGTTTGCTTCAAGACTCTTTGACCTGCCATAGTAATGAATTCATAATTACTTAGTGTCCATCCACTGCTGAAATAAAAGGTTTACCACCTATTCTTCTACTCCAGCCACTTGCTTTTTAGATCCTGGTGAGTGCCTGGCGTAGACTGCTGTATTCTGCTGCATCACATCTCAAAATACCTATTGGTTAAGTTTGCTGGTGATGCAGGACCTAAAAGCCACCGATTCCTTGCAAAAAGCCAGACTTAAGGACCCAGAAATTTCTGTTTTCATAGTTTTAAAAGTTAATCACGTACACAGGCACTCTTTACAAGGTGCCACCGGAGACTGCAAAAGTCAGCGCTCCTTGCCAGATATATGAGATTTTAACCGATACCAGTGTATGTTATGGTGTTCAGACACTGGTTTACAAAGCATAGAAATGCACTGAGCTGCAGGAAAGAGGGACACACTTTGGAAGAAAAACTCACCTCCTCTCTAAATATTGTACTCAGTGGAATCAACTTCCTGTATACTTTACAGTTCTTTTGACTGTTATTGCCTAGTATGTAAATGTGTATTTATAAAGTTACAAAATTATTTACAGACTGTAATATAGTTTCAAGCTGCTCCTCGGGAATGAATTGAGCATGGAAATTTCATGAAAAGTCAGGCACTTCTTAAAAGAAGAATTATTTTAAACAAATGCAAAAAAATCCAAATTCCTGAAACATCTCTTCATACTATTTGGAATTATTTTCCAGACATCTGCTATACATTTGACCACCTAACCATTTAAAACCCATTTCCCACCTTTCATGAGCTTCATAAAAGAAAAACCCTGGGAACTGACTCCTCATCACTGCTTCTGTATGCCTTAAGGAACCTGAAATGGATGGGGACAAGTAGGTGGATCAAAGTATTAGTTTTCAAAAAATATTTCTTTACATATATATCTATGATACGTGACTCTTATTGAAAATCCTTAAGGATTTTCAATGGTATTAAGGTGATTTTAAAAACATGAAATATTATATGCTTTTAGGGCATCTCAACAGTTTTGAAAATCAGGACCTAAACTACCTTTCTGCCACACTACTTTGGTGGCTGTAGTTTTTAAGTCTGTTGGTATTAAGGGCAACCCAAAGGGCAAATGTGTTACATCAGGTGGTCTACCCACCTCAGAGCCCCACTGAAATCCCTGTCCCATCTCCCATGCCTTGTATTACAGGCCAAGCAAAAATGCTCCTGGATAACAGGAATCCCCTGATGCGCAGTTTCTGATTGCTTTTCACTCACTGAGCACGCCAAAACATTTTTGATGAAGGATGTGCCATGCAGCTATTCTCAGTAGAGATTCTGCAGTATTAACCAGGTTTGCCTTTCTGACGTGGCCATTTTGAAACTTTCTTTTAAAAAGCAAGTCAGTTCCCAATTCATTTACTGACCTTATAAATCTCATTTTCACAAGTTGAGTTTTGCATTATTTATTTACAAGAGAAAGGCAAGAGTTAAAAAAAACCAAACAACATTCTAAATGAGTACTCATCCTCATTTTGCATGCCTACAGTTTAAAATGGAAAAATAGAACTTTGAAATATTTTCATAAGCAAAAAGAAATCTTAGTCCTGGAGTTATGGCCAAAAAATTAACCCATGAAAAGAAAGCCTAGCCCAGAAAGTGTAACTTAGCACTTGACGTACTGATTCCATATAGCACTGTTACAAGGTCTACAGTGCTATGTCTAAATAACATTCCAGTAAAGACGCTTGAGTTGATTCATTTCTGTTAAAAAAAAATGGCTTAGCAGACCAGTAATGCATCTGGAGTGGTCACAGAGAACTAGGTAAATGTTATTTACCCCATATAACTTATTATTAATTAATGTCTGTCTTACTCAGAACAAGCTGTGTGCTTGTACCCTTTTTTATGGAGGGGCAGTAAGTGGTGAGAGCAGAGATGTGCTCCATCAGCCACAACATCATACTGAGCAGCTGCCTTGCACGCTCTGACTAGCCAGCAGTTCTGATCTTAGCAGACCAAACTTTCCCTTTTTCAAAAAGCCTTTTTTTTGAAAAAAGAAAAAAAAAAAAAAGGCTAATGGTATTAATAAACTA
>VYXH01012057.1:111925-154344 GCA_013397275.1 Burhinus bistriatus
TTTTTTTTTTTTTTTTTGCACTTGGTTTATGGAAATTTTCTGACTATAGCAGACTAGTCACATAAATATACAGCACATATATACATAGAAATTACAAAAATACATTTTATTTATATTTGATTTTTAAATAATAAAAATGAAATTTCACATTTGTTTAAAGATAAGCTAGCATTCCAAAAGTTTCTGCAATATTTAAGGTATTGGAGCAGAAGATATCTGTGTATTTTAGGATAACTATGTATCACAATCTCAGTCAGGGTTTATAATATAATTATTTTGGGAAAAAATAGCTCTGCTTTAAAAGTTTGTGCTTCATCAGTTTCTTGTTCTATCCCCTATTCTAGTCTCCTCTCTCCTTATCCTCTCATTTTACTGATGGCCAAAAAGCTAAACCAAGTTCCCTTTCTCACCTCAGTAAAGACCAAAGAAACTCCGGGAAATGAAATGATCAGACAAAATAGCATAAGCAATTGAGGATAACTAAATAACTTACTGAAATGAAGGACATTACCTTTAACTCCAGTTGACATCAAACATGCCCAACACAACAAATTTTGCAACAACTTCTGTTCCCAAAGGAACTGAAAACAATTGTTCGTGATCTCCAACTGTTCTGTAAAACTGCAAAAGATGAACTATTGTCCCATTCAACTGGTTTGATTTTCTTTTGGGATTGGATTCATACAACAATGCAGTTTAACAATTAGTGACCTTTATCTTGCACAATATAAAGACAGCATAATTTCTGGAAATGCTCTCTTTTTCACAGAACATTAGTATTACTGTTAATTCATGTAACCATTTACTTATTTACATGTTAATATAATAATCAGGTCCTCTACATTCAGAGCTTCCTGGGTGTGCATTCACACATGTTCCAGTGTAATCAAAATCAACTGCAGCTTCAGGTAGCACTTTCTGGCATCACTTTAGTAGATATCATTGTTTAAGAAAGAGAAGAAAGCACTGTGTTAAACAGAGGTTTTCTTGTCCAAGCAGGTGTATTCATTATTCCAGGCTGGAAAGACTTGCTCAAAGGTCTCGGGTTTACCAGCTTCACATGCATTCAGAATGAAAAGCCTGAATATAGAGCAAACGCGAATAACCTTTTTTCATTTCTCCTGGAAGCTTCGAGCACTAATATCCTTTGTTGGCTCTTCGTGCATTGTATTCTCTCACGCTGAAAAAAATCTCCTCCATAACTCATCAGTGGCATTCAGGGACAAGGTAGCCACCGATTATCGAAATACCATTAACCTTCTTCACAGTCTTCTCTTCTTTCACTTCTTTGTACTGTTAATAGGATGAGGAGAGTCAGGGCTATTTACAGGATATTTATTTGTATTACTTACTCATCTCAAATTCTTTTGCTTTGAATACGGTCTTTAGAATGAAAAGGCTGAATGACTCTGCATTGCCAAAATCAGCATCCCTTATACAATGCCCTGCAGCAAACAATTAACATGGCCACCGTCACACTGACCATTGGCTTTAGCTAACCATGTTCTACTGTATTTTCTTCTTTAATGAAAGTTCTGACATGCCGAAGTCATTTTCGGCAGCTCTACCTTTGGGCCTGCAAATGAAACATCATGTGGCGCAGACACGTTCAGCAGCATCTCTAGTGATGACGGGTCATAGTATGAGAGCTAAGTGACAAACAGTTGCATATGATCAATCTTATCCACATTAAACAGTTACCTGGCAGCATTTCCTTAGCTGGCAAGCAGAATTACGTGTCTGCAGAGTCCTGTTGCTCTACTTTAAGTCATTTCATAGTGTTGACTTTTCAGACAGAGAAAAATGCCATCGCTTTGGCGTAATTCACAGAAAGTTTGTAACTGAAAATTAAAGGAGTCGCCTTCTTGGCTACCCCAGATTGCACAATACAAGTACTGTGCACAAAAGATATTAGACCTGGAACTCAAACATATCAGTTTGTTTCTTGGCCAGTTTAGCAACTTCTTCTCTTATTGCCTTTACGAGAGCAGCTGTAGAAATGTTAGTGAGAGGAGCGTCAGACGGGTCATTTTCTGTCAGGCTCTGCTGAGAAGCTGCGGTGGACGGCAAAGGAGCTTGTTCCAGGCTGGGATGCATGCTCGCTTGCTGGCTGTATTGGCGAGGAAGTCGCGAAGGAGAATTATGTTGGTAGCGGGGCCTCGGATAAGCTTCGATGTATCCAGGTAGTGGTACCTGTAGAGCATTGTAATTATAGAAAATTATACAGAGCAGTTGATCCGTCCTGCCACCTGCCAGGTAACACAAACCTCCCCAGGGTGGAATAAGTAGTAACAGATAGGACCACATGAAGAGAACATAAACTTCATACTCCTAAGCATCCATTTACAAATGTCTATCTTGGCATGTGCCATTTATGCACATGTCAACGTACCGGCTACTCAACTCCTCAGACTGTGGCAGCAAAAACATCTTGCAGGGGAAACACTGCATGTCCTAATTTATCATCACTGCAAAAAGTCAAAGGGAGAAGGCTTCTCTGAAAGTGTGTCCTCTGCTTACTAGTCCTCCTGTTTCAGTTTTAAACAGACAGCACCCACTATGTTTCAGGACACCGAAAAGTCTAGAATGGAAAAGTAGAGTTTGCTGATTTGCAGCCACTGTCTAATCCAAGTCAGCCAAGTCTCTGGACTCACTGTTCCTAAGAAAAACTCACTAGATCCAGACAACAGGGATAAGCTCAGGTATGCCAGCCTGGAAACTCAGCACTGACTTCTCAGAAGTATCAGGATTTCTGGCCACATTTAACAGGATTACATGGGGGATTCACAATTTTACTCTGTTGTAGCTTCACTGATTTCAGCCCCACGTTACACTGGCTAAAACTAAAATAATAACGTAGGCCCTTTAGTCACTGTGAGATATTAAATTTCCTTCAAAAATCCATGAAACACGATACCAGTCTTCATAGTCCTCAGAAGTTTTTAACGCATTAAATAAAAATAGTATTTATTTTATGTTTTGCGAAAGTCCATAAAACAGGAATCTACAGCCCTTCACTTTGAAGAAGGCTTTATGTTGTTACAAAAGGCAACCTATAACCTATTACTAGGACAAGATAATTTCTCCTTGAGAAAAAGCTTACCAGTTGATCATTCTAGTCCACACCAATGACAAGTAAGGAAAGTTCAGTGATGCTTTTTTATGAACTGAGTGACTCTGGAAACTACACTTATCTACACTATACTCAGAATACTACACTTACACATTAACTTCTAAATTTCCAGAATGTTTAAGCACTAAAAAGTTAACTTTGTAATTCTTTTTGCTTTAAATTGGAAAAACACATGTTTTTTACTTTCCAAATACATTAAGGTTTTATATAAGTATATAATACAGGTAGCCATGGGGATAGCTAATTTTTGGATTTCAGTCAGGCTGAAGTGTAAGATGCTTCACCCACCAGGGCTAAGGCTTTGATGGGTATGCCAGAAGCAAAATTTCAGAATTTTAGGTGTCTGCAAGGAGGCTGAAATGTCAAGCTGTGAAACATCTGCCAATTTTATAAACCTTCTGGTGAACATGGGGCCTCAGCATAGACTTCAGAATGACGGCTTTGGAATTTTGCTTAAATCCCATTTTGGCTGTGGCTCTGTGAAAGCTTAACAATGCCTCGGGTGCTTTTGAAAAACTTGCCACTTCAGGCATCTAAGAACCTATGAAAACCTGAGCACTAGGATTCACACATGGTCTATACAATCTTGGATATCCAACAAGCGATGAAGAGAATGTCAAACACATTCAGTATGGTGTGATGAGACAAACAGAGGAAGCAGGCATGATATGAAAGTGATCATTAAATGCAGTTGCCTCTGTTTAGTTTACAATAGATTATTCAAGACATGTTAGTAGTACAACATGTGAACGCACCACTAGAGGCCACCAGATTACTACTTTCACTAAGCAGCATCTAGCAATTTGGAAAATAAATACAATTCCCTTCTGGCACAAAACTTAGTGCTTTAATACTTACCATTTAACTGAGAAAAGAATACTTTACAGTAAACTAAGTTTATAAGATAATTCTTTGTTGTCAAATCTCCTGTTTCCTCTGTTCCCTTGTTTACAGTCCAGCTAGTGGAAATGCAGGAAAAGTACAGAATTTCAATTTTTACCTTACAGATATCAAGCCTCATGATCGAGCTACAATCTAGAGGCTCAGAAACCAGGACGCATCCAGCAACTCAAACCCCGAGTATTACTTTAGATCTTTATTTTTTGCAGTTTTATTCAGGCTTTCTGATCATGTTATGTTGCTAACGCTATTACTAGTTCCTCTAGTAATGATTTTCAAATAAAGGAATTTCTTGACAGATTTGCAGTCATTAGGAGGTAAAAATTAATTGTAGAAACCCCAGTGTTTTGGTTTTACATTTTTTCCTCTTCACCTGCAAAATCACGGGAGGGCTGAAAGTCTGAGTAACAAGAAGTTGTTAAAGCTCTGTAATGGGTAAGTGAAGTCAAAAGGAGTATTTGCTTCCTTTGCATTCTGTATTGCCACAGTTATTTTTCAGACAGCTTCTCACATCCCTCTCCATTCCTCTGCGTACAGTCCACCAGCACTAACTGCTCTTCCCATCTCTTTCCCTGAAGACAGGGAAACCCATGACAGAGTTACGCTCTTCTCCTTCCAGAGGGCGGAACTGGGGGCTGTAGACTCGCATTCCAGTTTTATCCAGTTTATTTTCAGTCTCCCCTTTTGACAGGTGATATCTGACTCTTTTTTTCATGGGACTGCAGCCAAGGAGTAGGGATACAAAAGGGGAAAAGCACTGAAGACATGTAAAATACTTTTCCTATTTTGTTTTGGCAGTTTTTTTTCTTCTTCGTAACGAAAAAGTTTAAAATGATTGCTCAGACACAACAGGTCTCCTAGATTTAAAATGTCAGTAGGATTAAAAACAACCAACCAAAAAAAATACCAAACCCAAATAAATAAAACAAGGAAAAGAAAAAGGGTTTCCATGCTTTAAAGGGCAGCTCTGGGAAGGGAATCTGTACTATGGCATCAAAAGCCTCCAGGTGTCAGGGACACATCAGCAGATGTGCTCAGCCTACAGCTGAACATCTTTTTTCTTGACAGTTCAGCCTACAAATTCAGACTTGCATCTGACAGTCAAACTGAATTCCCTTCTTTGCAGGCATTAGGAGCAGTAATAAAGATTTGGCAACAAATAGCCGCCCCCAGGAACACTTATGTGACCATGTTGTCTCTTGCTTAGCTGCTCAAAGCCAACTATTAGACTCCAACTGCAATTCACTAAAATATTCTGTTGATGATATGCACAAGGAAATAGAATCCATTTCCCAGTTTGTTCAGCTGAATTGGTTCTGCATAAATACCAGATGTGAGCTCAAGCAGCAGAATTGATCTTTTTTTTCCTAGTGGGAAAAAAGCCCTGAATTTTAGAAACTGTTTCAAACATGATAAACTACTGCAATTCGTTTTAGGATGTCTCAACTTTATTTCTTTGAAATATAGGTATACTTTGGGCTAAAAATTACAGCTGTCCCAGACTAGGATTGTGCAATTAATTATTTAATTTATGATCTGTCACTGCAGCCTGCAGGAGGACTTGAAACACTGCACAGCAGGGCTGCGGGAGAGCCGGGAGCTAGGATTCAGGAGCCAGGCTGTCTTGAGAGAAGCCTCCAGAAGAGAAGGGTGCTCCCCAGCTTCCAAGCGCCACAAGACCACCTTGAGAGGCAGCATCACCTACTCCTCCCACATGCCTATCCAAACATTTAACCTCTGTCTTGGGAAAGAAAAATGGTACCTAACCCACAGTTTTAAATTGGTACCAGCCTCTAACCTAGTGAATGATTTAACTCTCTAGAAGTCCTTACTTACAGTTCATGGAATAGCCACCTAAAGTATCTATGCTCCCTCTCATAATTTTTTGCTGCTAGAGATTATTCCCATTCAAGGAAGAATTATCCTGCTCAGATTCTTTGCTGATTTCTTGGCATTGCTTAAAACCCATCACAGAAAATATATGTAGTTAGAAAAGCAAGGAAGCTTACTGAGTCTGCCCACTGCCCTGGTAGTTCATTCTCTCCAGCATAGGGCATCCAGGCCTGGTTCCTGTATGCGGTGGGTGGTGTTGGGATAAAATAGCCTGTGAAGCCAGGTCGGTTTGCTGCTGGTATGGCAAACACTGCTGGAACAGTATTTCCTATTAACAAAAAGAGTAGATCTATAATTAATAGCTGACCTTTTCAGTTATAAATTAGAAGATAATGCTTATGAAGTAACTGGCCTCAGTCATTTTTTTTAAACCTTTTTTTTTGTGGGAGAATGTGATCACCAGCGGTTGGATGTAAGGCTCCCACCATCTGACATCTCTATAATGCTGCAAAATACTGGAGAAGAAAATTTTGCAGTTGTCTATATAATCATGCACAGTCTGCAGATAAAGATATAAGGTCTTAGTCCGTAGGACTTGGTCCTTCTAACAACTGATCTTCATCAAAACTTGGAATCGTTAGGAAAAAGGCTTTTTTTCTCTTACATTTGCTTCCTTGTATTTAATATTTAGCTGTTGTTACCATGGGTTTCAGAGTAGTGCACCTTTCTTTTCAACAGCAGGTTATAGAGCATTCAGTTTACACAGTAAAACTGTCTTAATATCTCCAGGCATAAAACCTACAAAAATGAGTGAGTGATACATTTAAAAGGCTGTAATCTCAACAACCCCATCATAAAACTTCAATGCTTCAAATAAAAAATACCAAGGCTCTACCTGCTCAATTCCTTTCCTAGGAGGAGTCCATGACTGCAATAAATCATGCAGCTATGACTTAAATAAATATTTCCAAGGGAACTGGTTGACACCAAAACTGTTTTATCACGTCTTGATCAAGATGTATGCATAGGGATGTCCAGGAAGCCTTCTACTAAAATTCCACTATCGTACTCCAAGTTGGGTGGGAGAAACCAGCCTTCCTAGTATGAGGTTCAGCCAAATCTCTGGATATGGTTACAACTGGTCTTTCAGGTAGGGTTTATAACTGGGGCTCACAGAGATGCAGAGAACAATGTGGTTCTTGCTGCAATTATTCAGATTATCCACGGGATATAACTAGGCTGTCTGGAAGACCAGCATCTTCTCGCACGCTCCCACTATTTCCCTTGAGAGAAGCCATCATAACTCCATGTATTTGCCAAGTTTAGAGTAAAATACAAACAACTTGCTTGTCCAGTAAGACTTCCTTCCTCTAGTGTCTATTTACATGCGAAGATAGACACCAGCAGTGTACCACTGCCACACTAGTGCCACAAAAACCTCATTCCTAAATCCCGGGTGGGAAAGCTCTGTATGATCTTTATCAGGCAGTAAACAAAGCATGTGGACGGTGTGCTTTGAGTACTCAGCTGTAATACGTGGACATGTAGTTTACTTTTCAGATTCACTGAATATAGCAAAAATAACATCATTTATGTGAAAGCAGAAGAGCCAGTAAATCCCATAAGAACACAACAAAGTACAACTCAAGCATTTTCACTGAGGAATGGAAGCACCGTAATGTTGCATAGATGGGCACTGGCTCCATACTAGAGTCAATACGGAGAAAATACAATTCCTCTCCCTTCCGCTTGCACATAATTTGAATATTGCCACTAATTGTCCTCAGTAGATACGATACCACTGCATAAGAGATGCCAACAAAATGGCAAGACATGGGCATTCACCTGAACTTCATACAGAGGATAATTGATAGAAATTAGCATCACTCACTGGCTGCTTCAAATCGCTGCCCCTCCCAGAACGTCACTTGCAGCCCTGGCACATCCTTGCTCCTGAACGCCCTCCAAGAGGGTTATGCTGCCTAGTCTGATAGGTGCTGGGAATACTGCATGGGCATATGCACAAAGACAGAAAGACTCAAACAGTGATGCTCATTCCCAAAGCAGTCTCCACAAAAAGAGTGATTTATAGGTTCACAGTGACCTCCCATGCAGTCCTAGGCCAGAAGGGCTATGGATGCAATCAGGCTGTGCAAAGAGGAGAAAAATGTATTTTGTAGCATAATTCTCTTCAGAGATGAAACGTACCATCTGTTTCAACACCATCTCAAAAAAAAAAAAAAATCAGAAAAAAATTGGAAGAAAAACGAGGGCTATCTCATCCAAAATATGGACTAAAAACTTTTATGTTATGCTTAACATTTGCACAGTGTTTTCTATGGTTAGGGACTGAGTCCTAACTTTCATTTTGACACCAGGTTGTTGGTGAAAAGGCACTATATCAGGGAGGGTGCTGGAGTTACCCAACCCTCAGAGAAGTAGTCACTGTGGAATTACTATGGACCGAGGTATGCCTGCATGGCAGGTAGCCACAGGGTATCTCACAGGACCTCTATCCTAATTCCTCCAGCCCCTTGGTTTGGAAGGAGGTGGGCTAAGAGAAGAGGTGTGGGTGATCCTTGGTTGTAGGAGGTGGGGGTCAGTCTCTTCTCCCAAGTAACAAGCAATAGGACAAGAGGAAATAGCCTCAAGTTGCATCAGGGGAGGTTTCGATTGGATATTAGGGAAAATTTCTTCACCAAAAGGGTCATCAAGCATTGGAACAGGCTGCCCAGGGAAGTGGTGGAGTCACCATCCCGGCAGGTCTTTAAAAGATGGGTAGGCGTGGTGCTGAGGGACATGGTTTAGTGGTGGTTTTGGCAGTGTTAGGCTGATGGTTGGACTCGATGATCTTAAAGGTTTCTTCCAACCTAGACTATTCTATGATTCCTAGGTCACAGACAGCACAAGGGTTGCTATTTTAAATGAGTTAGCAAGGCTGGAAATAATAAGTATTCTTCAGACACATACAGAGAAGAAAATGCTGCTTCTGTAGATGACACATGGCTTCTATACCAAAACATCCTTTTTAATTTAACGGGAGCAAAATGAGCTACTATTCAAAATGAACACTCAATTAGCTGACGTAACACCTTATCCAAATTCTTACTGCAACATCATTATCTTAGAGCTGATGTTGACGGGCTGCATGAGAGCGACATTAGGCTGTTTCATGCTAAATCAGCACCTGCAGCAATGGTTCTTCATGTATTGAGGCAATAAAAATTTATTTTTGTATCAGAACATTAGAAATCCTTGTATTACAGTTGCAGATTTCTCACAACTCACCTTGTCTTTCCCTGTATTACAGTCTTTTTTAGAATCTATCATATATGAAAGTTTCCTCCAACTACCCCCCGAATTATTCTGGAAAACTCCACAATGTACATGAAAGTCACTTTGTCTCTTCTGAAATGCAGCCACTCTTCAGTGGTAGCACAACATACCTGTTTTTAACATACAGCAATAAAATCTCTACATCACTGGAAATGATAAAAAAGTATATCACAAAGAACATGTTACTGCAGACACGAAGAAAGAGCTCTTGGTAGTGTGGCATATTTTATAGCTTGAAATGCTTTAAAATGAAAAGGGTGAGCATCTGCTCTTTTCTGATTCACATGCACCGTTTGCCGAAGGTATGACAAGAAGTGAGAGTAGAATGGATCCTTCAAACCTACTATATTTCATTAATTGACAACGGATTTGCATATCCACATTATTATTCTCAGTAGAAGGTGTTGAATACAATGCAGATAACTCTCTATTACTTCTGAGGAAGCTAAGAAAGAAATTTTTCCAGCAGATGCACAGAGCAATGTCTAATAATCCTACTAATTTCAAAACTTTGAACTGACAACGTAAAATTTTCTTGATCCTCTAAGGTCTTTTCTATAGCTCTTCAAGAAAACATTTTGTACCAATGAGGAGCTGTTTCAGATATACCCCCAGCTAAATGTTATCCAGATACCATCAAAACAATATATCAGCTTAATCTCATGATTAAATCAATTCATTCACCCTCTACTCTGCCCTGGTGAGGCCGCATCTGGAGTACTGTGTCCAGTTCTGGGCTACTGAGTTCAAGAAGGACAGGGAATTGCTGGAGAGGGTNGACAAAATTCGTATCAAAAGGACCAGGAACTCACTAGGCCTTTAAAACTGGGACATTTAGATGTAAAACAAGTTCCACACTTGTGCATGAGCCACGTTCTCCAGAACAGGAGGGGAGATGAGCTAACGCATTACCTTTGACTGTGCCAAAAGCACTGCTGCCTTGTGTTCTGACAGGAAGGGGGCATGTATCTTCAACTTACACCCCTCAGCAGCCCACTGTTGTGACAAGACTAGGGGTTAAGTTTCTCAAGAGGAAATAGGGAGTCATAAAACTCATCCCACAGTCAGGCTGGAAAACCCCAGTCTCGCACATGCTATTCTTCATGTCCACTTGTTTTTCCTCCCTTTCCTTACAAACCAAGCAGAGCTGAATGCCATTAAGCCTCCTTCTGCAGTACTACTTTTGCAGCTCCATTTGTACACGCTCTGTTTTCAAGCACTTGGTCTGATATTCTTGACTGAAAAAATAATGGAAGGATCCACCTCGTTTGTCCATGCCCCTCGGAACCCTGTTACCCATCTCTCCCGCTTTGGTTGTTTCTGTACATGGTACAACACAACATGCGAGTCACGCAGCAGTCCCAATACTGCAACTTCTGCTTTGGCCAGCCAACACCCTCTCTACAGCCCTAATAATTCCACTGGATTTTGTGGTACAGATGAACTGTTTTACTGGACTTTAATAATTCAGAGTCCTGATCAGTGAGCCAGCAGAATGCCATACTTGAACAATGACAATCTGGTACGTGACTGCTGAATCTTACCTTCAGAAATGACCATTTCCTGGTGCTTCTGCAGGGTGAGTAGTATTTGTAAAGGCAGCTGATGCTGCATTTACAAAAGAGCAATTCTCTGTAGGTCTCCTTCAGTTGCACCAGAAAAAAACCACCTAATACAATCTTTCTTCAAATAATCATCTATATTTGCTATAACCCATACATTCATTTATATGCAAAATAAATTGTGAGGTTCTCAAAGCTGCAAGTTGGGTCTGCACTATTTTTTCACCTGAGTGAAAAGCTGATTGATCGAGTGGACCAACAGACATCGGAGCTCTCGAACCAGGTGCAAAAGATGCCTGATCATGATGCTGGGCCTGATCCACCCCACTGGACTCAGGTATTCTCACTTTGCTGCCGATATCTGATGTAGACCTGTGCATTAAGAAAGAAAAAAATAGTAACTTTTGTCATTCTGACTGACAGATGAGATTCATAGCCACATACATGCCTATCAGCTACAGTATGACAAGCCAGCTAGGCACGAGCTATCTGATTTTCCTCTGGCATGACAGAAGCTTAGAGAACAACTGGAGAACTGTAGGTCTGGAGAAGTCTGAGAACAACTTCTTTAGCCTGGCTGCCACTTTGCCAAAGCATGTTGTGACCACTGCACAGAGCCTTTGCTTGCTGCTTCAAACAAATGCCTGTGACATGCACCACAAAAACCAGAGCTTTACCATGGTTCATCAACACGAGACTGCAGACAATACCATATTACTCCAGTATATGTGACATGGTATCATACAGTAGGAGACTGCTATGGTAAGTAATGTTAACTGCACTTGGAAAGTACTGACATCTTTTGAAAAAGTGTGTCCCGGCTGCTTGAGAGCTAAAGTGTAATGGATGAACATGAATATGTCAACAAACAGTATCCATATCCTGAATGTCTGGACGCAGTTACGGTATCATTAGCAGCCGCTCAGGAAAGTTTCCTTTGGCCTGGGTGCTCCCCAGCAGCTCTCGGCAGGCCTGCGGTGCCTCCGATTGCACTTGGCAGTACCTAACAGCCCAGCACTGGAGGCTAAATTAGTTCATCCACCACAGAAGTGTAAAAAATTCCTTGGAAAGCATTTTATAGAGACTCTTACTGTGAGGAAGAGGCAAAACGTATGCACTGAGCTAAGGCAGCCAGGCTTTTGCATGTATTCGTCTTCAGAAACGCGGGTATGAGATATCTGAAAGCTAGGCAGAAATCCCTGGACCCGGGCTGCTGAGAAACATCTTACAATTCATCCATATCCTGTTGCAAGTCCTTACAATAGAGAAAAGCAGAGAGAATGACAGAGCAAATTATCTGCCACACATCTGCAATACAATACGCCATTATGCGAGTTGAGGCAAAGCATGTTTTAAAAGAAATCAGAGCCTGGATTTCCTAATTTTATTGAAACTGATTAGCTAATAGAAGAGAAAATTCATTGTTATTCCTTTCCTCTTTGTGCTAAAACGAAATAAAAACAGTAAGTTTCTAACTTCATGAATGTGTCTTTATAAGGGCTTTGTAAGTGCCCCTTCAGGGTTTGCCCCAGTTCTTATTACAACAGTGGTTTCTAGAGATCATACCTAAAATAAACCAACAGATAAATACCTCCTGAGAGAGGCAACAGCCACAGGACCTGTTCTGGGAGGGACCGGAGGAGGAGGAGAACCCATTACCATCTCAGGAAGCTGAGAAAATCTGTAAGCCTGTGAAGGAGAAAAATAAATATTTTCTGAAACATCAATAGATCTCAGTCAAATTAAAAACCAAAAGAACCTCAGAAATTAAATACCCGCTTTGCATGCCGGCCAACAGGACATGAACTTTTTGAGGCATCAATAGTAATTGCATTGTATTTGAGAATTTACAGTGCTTGGGTGATTTTAGGATGTGGAAGAAAACACGAACAAATGAGTTCAGAGCCAAGATGAAGTCTAATTAAAATAAAACACATTAAACACTGTCTCTGTGACATTTGTAACCTTGCTGGCAAAGCAGATCTGTTATGATTATGTGAAACTCAACAGCTGCTTTGGACCCTCAGGAAAAAGATCTCAGTATTTTCACTTCCTCCAGAAACCAAACATTTTAAAGATTCAGAAAGCATCCTCAGAGCAGCACCTAGTGAAGCGAAGCTGCCTGTGAGCAATGCATATTTCAACCTCTTCCTTTCCGCCTTGAAGAGATGAAAGGAAAATTCTTCAGAAAAACCCTAAGCTCTGTAACTTTCTAAAGCAGTAACGAAGGTCTGAAACAGTTCTGCAAAAGCAGAGTAATTCAGAAGAACACAGGACCAACCCATTAAGTCACAAAATTAAGCATCTTCCCCATAGTAATTCTGGATTTCATCATTAATATCTCTGAAGGACGAGTAATCGTGTGCATGAAAACCTTGGCACCCAAGAAATGACACATAGGACAAAATTTTGCTTCTAAATTCTTTGTACTGGTATAGATTATAGGTCATAATTTTGGTAAATTACTTCAAGACAGAGGGATGATATCTCTCTAGCACTTCGTTGACACTTTTCTTCAACACATGTGGGTTTGGGTTTGTTTTTATTAATTATGCTTTTATTGATGATGCTTCAGAGCAATGCACGGGATTAAAGATAAGATCAGAGCAATTGCAAATAAGAAATTACGGGGAGGCTGTCCAGTAACAAGACATAGGCATTTTGACAAAAACTAGAGTCCAAAGCCCAATGGTGGGACTTTGGTGCTCTAAAAGAGAAGTATCTGGTTTAGCCAGAGAAGCTGCCTCCACAAACAGCAGAGAAAGCTAAAAACACGTTACCATGGGATGAGTCACTCTCTTATCTCCTGCCTGTAGAAAGAGCCTACAGGATTTACATGATTAGCTCAGACTTAACACCTACATTTAGGTTTGAATTTGGCAATATAAATCCCACACTAAATATCAAAAACCACTATCTTTCAGTAATCTTCTTTAAAAATTACACATTTAGACAGTGTTCCAATACCTTCTTTCTCCAACAGCTGCAAAGCTGGGTTAACACAAAGGAAAGGTAGCTTATCAAATACTGACTTTTGATGTCAGTGTCTCTAAGGGAAAAGCAATACAGACCAAGCATCTTTCTGCCGCCTCTCACTGCCACCCCTTTTAAAGCAGGGTAGAGTCCCTCAAAGGCACGTCTGTGAAAATAATTTTTCCTTTCATGCCACCTACAAAGTCTCCTAATATTTACTTTTACCATGCTTCAATGGTATTTAAAGTATTTCTATATTTAGGTGGAAAAAAAATCTAAAAAGGCAACGCTACATTTCCTAGCCAGGGCTTAGAAATACTGATTTTTAATGAAAGAACTGTATAGGAAAAACAAATTGCTATTCGCATCAAAGAAAACTCAATTAGATTTCTCCTAGTAGCACTGGACTTGAAATGGTCCGCAATGCCTCTTCTGCATCTGAAAAGCTGGCAGTGCTCTCGCAGGCTGAACCCAACACTTCCTTCTGGCTCCACAAGCCTTTCATCCCACATCTTGCTCTCAGCATGCATTTGTATCAAGTATGAAATTCTTATTTTCTCCCCTTATTTTAAAGGTACGGTACCTGAGCTAATGTTTCAGGGCGGTCAGTGACTCCGGATACTTTTTGAGTGTAACAGGGTAGACAGAGACACAGAGGTAGATTTGGGTTTTCTCTTGTGTGTTAGTGGATGTGCTTTGGAATACGGACATCAAAGGAGGCGTTTTAAGGGATTCACAAAGAACAGTTCACAAATGTGCTGCAACTTGCACTGAAAATTTTGGAGAAAAAAGCAAAATAGAAAATCAAAGCGCTTTTTTTTTTTTTTGTCTGCTTACGTAGGGGATGAACAATTTTGAGTGAGTGGCAATATTTTGCTAATGGCTGGGCAGAGGGAATCCTTTTAAAGAGAAAAATCCTGTTATGAGATCTGCTATGCCACACCGAGGAACAGTCTGTCCTAGGGGATGGCAGTCAGTCCTCTTCGTGCTGAGCTTCCACAGACACCAAAACCGTTACAAGAGGGAACTCCCATAAAATTTCTAGAATTTCTCCAATGGATCAGGGCGCTAGTGTTTTCCTACGTGCAACACAAATGGAAAAAAATGTTCAGAGGCTAAATTAAACCAAAGTTTTACTAACAAGGCCTATCTGTTATAGATTTAGATGAGCCCTTAGGTTCTAGGCTAACTGGCATGATTGTAGAAATAGTCACTTCATTGAAATTTTTACAGTGTTGTAAATCCAGTCAGAAAAAAAAAAAAAAACCCAAAAACCAGCAATAGTTGATTTCACAGAAAATTTGCCTAGTTTTATTCTTCAAAATGAGTTTAACCTTCAAAAAAATGTTGCATCACTTTTGTTGTGCACAAAAAAACCCCAAACCCAAAACAACTTAAAAAGAGGAACACTCTACTTCGTTGAAAAATGAGGACTTGTATAAGACAAAGGCTATAACAATCACTGGCAGTAATCAAGTAATCAAATTTGAGATTCAGGACAGACTGCACAGGTACCAGACTGCAGACACCATGCCACCCTTTCAGAAAGAAATACCAGTGAAGGAGTTTGTTGTGGCTAAACCACTGACAATTTAAAAAAAAAAAACAGTGAAGAATTTCAGAAAGTAGGAAGTGCAGTTTAGCAGAGAAACTTCAGCCTTTGGGCCTAGGAGACATACAACACAACCCTCTGCAAGACACAGGCCAGCCACCAGCAGACATGGGTGGCCATTGTCTTCTACAACGCACGAAAGTCTAAGGTACCGCCTGTCGGGATGCAGGGAAGAAAAGTTAAATAGGCACACAGTAACTAAAGTTTGAAGGAGAAACTTTGCCTGGTTGCAGTATTAAAATATTTTTACCATCTCCAAGTTACCAATACATTTGTCTTGGGCAAAATTATTCAATGTTGCCTTCTAATTACAGAAATATCCGTCTCTACATCTCACCATAGGAATTAAAAGGGCAGTGTCTTTTTTTACTCATTGAATGATTTAACCAGTTTGATTATTAAATTTGAAACCAGGAATAATGCAAACTTACTGATTTGAGCTGGATTTCGTTTTGATTTGCTAGCTGTCCTGTTTTATACTTAGTTTAGTAACTGTTATTGAAAGTGGCTGAACTTTGGAAAAATACTCTCACTTTACATCTGTTAAATGAAGAGAAGCTCTGAGGACTTGGATACGTTACCAGTCACTCAGCCTGCAAGTCTGCCCATCAGTGCCTGTTGTATGGTGCTAGGTCTCACCACGGGACCCAGAGCTCTGTTACTCCCACTCTTCTTTCCAGAGCACTAAAGGAGAGAGATGGGAACTGGTCCAACCCTGCAATAAAGAGGTTTTTTTATCCCTGGCTGTAGGGCTCTGCTCAACTAAGCTGTGTGAATTTCCAAAGCAGTAACACGATCTGCCGAGGCACAGTGGTGGCGGTCGGGCTTGTGTTATACACTCGACGCGACAACTCCATCCTCCAGCCTGTAGTACACCAGCTGGATCACAAGGACCCAGCCAAGTGCCACTCATCCCATTTTTGGAGGCTCCGGAACAACACTAAAAGCTTGCATTTTCCTAGCTTTTCTCTGCCAGGGGAGAGCCCCAGATAAGGGAATACTGTTATCACAGGTCACCCATGAGCAGTTTGACAGACAGGCATTCCCTCAGAAGAGCTACAGATAATTTAGGTATTACTACTACCATATAAAAAAAAAAACCCACAGAAGGTCGCAAAATGGAAAAGAAAAAGAAAAAATAAGGAAGATGGATGCCCTGGAGAGATACACAACTGCTTTATGGCGGGACTAGCCAAGAAGCTGACTGCAAAAAAACAAAGATCCATAAAACTTGGAGAAGACCTGAAGAAACATAGACCTGAAGAGTGGTTCCGGTCCCCTGAAAGCATATGGCACAGAGAGAAACACCAAGATGGAGATTTGCATGCAGATTTTTGCTGTTTTGCCTCAATCCATTTCAATTTGTGCTTTATAAAGCTAGAGAACATCTGTGCTAGAAATCTTATGCAGCACTTGTATCACCTACGAAATGGCTTTGTAATAATAAAACCTAAAGGTGCACTCAAGTTAATGTAAAGTTTGTGGGATCTTGTCAAAAGTTTAGAGTCTGGTGTAATTGGACTGTGAAGGGCCAGATCTCAGAAGAGAGTGATGGGCTGAAGATCTTTATACTCGCATTGTATCTAGAGACCTAATGGTAAAGCCAATGTCTGCATTTGTTCCATCTAAGTAGGCAAAATGCTCTTGAATACAGATTTCAAAGTATAATATCATTGTTAATTTTGACTTTTAATTGCCACTAAGAACTGAATTTTAAGAAAGGGCAAAAATAAATGATTCTTGGTTTGCACAGGTAACATCCTCCCCAATATAACATCCCAGTGCTCAGGTACCTCTTGCATCCCCAAAGCTGCTGGAGACTGCTCACTCACCCCAGACACCTTCCCTGCGTGTCAGCCAACCCGCTCCCAAACGCTCCCCTTTGCAGCATCTCCGCCAGAGATGCTGAGCAAGGGTGTCCCCATGCAGGCAAACAGCTGCTAAGGCGCTGAGAGCAGTAATTCCTCCATGTTTTTCCTACCCATAGGTCATTTTCCACAGACATCTCAGCTGGATGTTTTCAATTCCAATCCTCCATCACCACTTGAGAACAAACCAGTAAATGGCTTACTTATAGTACTGCTCATATGCGTGAAACTGGTACGCACAAAACTATGAATTAACAGCCTTTATCCAAACTCCAGTAGCCTATAACTGTCCTAATCTGTGGCAATCAATTATCTTCAGGGAACTTTTTAACACTATCTTCAAAACACCAGAAAGATAAGCTAAATGCTTAATGGTCCTAAACACGCAGATGATTTAGAAGAGTAATGAGTCTTAGAAAGAAACCAGTGAAGCGTTCACCAAAAAAGTGTGGCTGTTACATTTTTTTTAAAATCACTCGCCATATAATATTTTTAATTTCATTTCAGAAAGACTTTCTCAAGTGACGAAGTAAATTTGACTACCCATTAGCTGTCTCTTAAGCTTGTAATCGAATTCTAACCATAAAATGTGATTATATGCTATATGAAGTTCATCAGACCAATTTCAAAGTGCCAGAAATAACCTTTAGCATGATTTAAATAGCACCATCCTGAACCTTTGCAGGCAGTGCCACCAGCTTTCAAATATGTTCAGAATAGTTCAGAAGCAGCACCCCTTAATGTAATTTTTTTATTGCCACGGAAGAAAATCATAGTAACAGTTATTTTGAACTGCGAACATTTTGCTGCATTATTCTCTTATTTTAGCCAGAGTAAGGGACTCCATTTGAAATGCATTCTTTCAAAAAAATATTCATTTCTGACAAAAAAAAAGCCTTGAAATGAACAACTCTTCACACTGATATTGATATATGGGCTATTTCTCATCTGAAAGCAATCATCTCTGGCTTAGATTTGTACCTGACATATGAGAAGAAAAGTAATTTACTGAGTTTCAGAATAGCGTATGTGGGAATTCAGGGGTAGTTTAACATGCCAAGGGTGCACACAGTACTGCTGCAACTGCTGTCTAGATACCTACAAAATTCCATTAACAATTTCCATCCATGGATTTCATTTCTTAATTTATTTATTACTTTTGTGAGGTAAGGACATGTTAGCCGCGATTTGAGTATAGAAAATGAGGGATAAAGAGAGACGTAAATAAGGTCAACCAAGAAACCAGTGGAATTAAACCGTCTCTAGAGTCCCAAGTCGATAGCTATAACTGCAAGATTGTCAATAACAGCCCACATTTCAGAAAGAACTCTGATTTCAGGTCACTCTGATTAGTACACTTGGTTCCCTATCTTGTGATGATGCTCTTCATTGATGGACCTCATGCAAAAGTGTTGAATGCTTCATACCCAGCTGCCTGTATAGCTGTTCTACAAAACCAGATTGCTTCCTAGCGTGCGTTCAGTGAAGAGGAGGAGACGTGCAAACAAGTTCTTAACCTGTTGAACAGCCTGGAGTTTAGTGCAGCCCATTCTTTCCAGCACAGTTTAGACAAGACAACCTGGCTGTTAAAATAGATACTGAGAGTCTGCATGCAAGAGACGGGTATGGGTAAGCATACGTCCATACACCCCACTAGCCGTACTTATTTACTGTAAGCGTGGCTTTACATCTGGTGAGAAGCATGTAAATGGGGCTCCACGGTTAAAAAAAGTGTGTCTCAGAGTAGAAATATCTTTATGTTATTACTAAAGAGAAGTTTCACTTACTGGTCTTGGTAAACTGTACTGATACATTTCTGGTCTGTATGTGGGTACCCACTGTACCCCCCCTCTAGGTCGGGTCATGGTACCAGGTGCACTGGTCACAACCTCCGAGTAGGGCAAGTGTGGTGCTGAGCTGTACGCCTCCTGCCTGCTCTGTCCTCCGTGGCCCGCAGAGGCCAGGCTGAAAGCCTCTTCCAAGAGCATATGCATCTGCTGTCGAACCTCATCAATGGAGGGCTGAGAACTTAAAGTTGAGGTCTCCGAGTGGCCTTTGGCCTGCCGGGACCTGGTGTAACTCCGAGGCTCGTTGACACGGTCAACATTTGTTTCTTCTATAATTTCAGGCTCAGTCTGTTGGATGGAATAAAAGCATGTATACGTAAAAAGCTTTACAAGACACTATTTGTGCTGCTTCACATAAAACATTCTCAAACACAGATGTAACATATACAAAGTCAGGAATTGTGACAATATAGACGCATGACAAATATTGGAAAGGAGTGATATGATGCAGGCAAGTATAATAGCCTTTCATAGCCTACATTGTTTGCTGCGAAAACTAGCAGGGACACTCTGTAGCAGATTAAACTGTCAATGATTCACTTAAAAACAATTAGAATTAATGTTTAAATTCTTTTCTTAGTTGTTAGTATCAATGGGAGTACAACTGTGCCAGGAGGAGGATGGCTCCCTAAATAGTACCATCACTATGAAGGACCATCACTAACAAGAGACCGCTTGTTACAGCTACAGGGACGGAAATTCTTTTCTCCATTCTCACATGTTAAGATTTCAGAAGAATTAAAGTTTAGGAGTTTTCCTGAACTTTCTTACCCAGTGAGGAATGCTAACAACAACGCTACAAACTAGGTCTTGTCTCTTGCAGAAAATATCCTGACCAAACTCGGTCATCTTACCTAGCCACCGAACAGTAGTTACACCGAAATTTATCCAAAACTAAGGTAGGAAAAGTGAACAAAGCACACACTCTAACGAGCAGACAGTACTTTTGCATCTTAAGAGTTACTGCTGGGGTAATTATTTCTGTACAGATAAGTACAAACAGAAATCACACACCCCCCATCCCCCCTCGATTTTTTTGCCTGTAACTCCAAAACAGAAAACACCATCATATTATAAGAACTTGACAGTGAAATACCTAACATCATCCATCTTCTGTAAGATTAGTTTTACAGGCTATAGTTTTAAAAAAATACATGTTAATCAGAAAATCTGAAAAAGCAACCAATTTCTAATTCTTTAAATATCAGTAAAATAAATTCAAGATCCTACGATAACTGGAATGAAGGCTAGGATATGAAGGATAGGATATGTACCTCCTCCTATATACAGCACGTGGTTAGAATTGTATTAGCATTTAAAATAGCCTTTCTAGGCTGTTTTATACAACAGGACATTCTTATTAAAAATTCCAGCACTGCCCTACTAATTTATTTGAGGGCTCTGTAGCTCCTGCTGTGGCATACTATTTTTTTTTTTTCCATGCAATAATGCAATAACTTTCTATATACCTGACTAGATAAGCAACTGTGCCCCTAACCTTTTGCAAGCTATGTAGGGTCATATTTATTGTAGGACAATCATAGCACATATTTTACTTAATCTGCAAAGTCAAATATCAAACTGACCTTCTTCTGTTATCAACCATTCAGGGAAGAGTTACATGATTAGCCTAAAAACTGACAATAAATTTAAATAAAAGATCTTGTTTTCTCTCTTAGCTGTTAAAGCTATATTTTGTCCTTATTGAAAACACAGCAACTAAAAAAGGAAAATTAAGACAACAGTCAATCATTTGACTATTAGAATTTAACCATAATTTATGTGGTTATATTTATATGGTCTGTTACTCAAATTCAAAACCATGAACTTCAGTGTTAGGCTTCCTAAGAGGTACACGTATCAGATCGGGGTAGGAACAATGTAATGGCACAAAGTGATCTTAAACTGAAAAGCTTCGTACAAAATATTCAACTAAATAGTTTCCCTTCATTTTCTTCCTGCATTTTGATTCTGTTCTTACCTGTGTTGTTACAAGGTAGGGTAAATAAAAATCAGGTATGTTTTAGAAGCTTGACTATAAAAGTCAGGTAAATTTTAGAAGCCTGACTATAAAACACAATGGTAGTTTGTATGTATAAGTGCAACCAAAGAGCCTCTGAAACCGTACTGTCCCAACTGGATGATTAATAACCATGGCTCTACTATTTCCTCATGGCTGTAAAAATGTCAGTGAATGGAATCCCACAAGAGACCTACTAGTACCCAGTGCTGAAATAAATCAGGTTCTCAACTACAGCCCCTCGGTGAAGCCATTACGCTTCTATAGAATGTCCAAAATATGAATTAAGGATGCATATTAGCAATCAACATTACATCAGCTTTGATTTATCAATATGAAAGTTGCAATGAAGAATTTGGAGGAAACTGGTGAGAATTACTTTTCCTTAAGTTTTAAAATTTATTTCAATTCATCCTATCATTTTCTGATGTATGTCATTTGCTTTCGTATCAATTGAAACACATAATTATCATAAATCGATGCCATTATATGTTAACATTACCATTATAAAAATCCAGATATTGTTCATACACAGTTACTATATAATACAAGGAACTGGAATTACATGAAGAAGGAGAAGTCCTGTACTGAGAGACAGAGTTTGTACACTTCTGGCATAACTCTGCTGCTGCAACTCTATCAGTAAAGTCCTTCATGTGAACGTTAATCCATAAGCTTTTTAAGGAGTTGCATTAATTTAACTTTATCAATAAAACTATACCAGGAAATTCTTTTGTATAGTGATCTCTTAGATATGTATAATAAGGTCATTTTCTTTGTTTTACACCAAAACCAGCCTAAATATTTTCTGCCCTAGTATAAACTCATTAGCAGTCTAGAGGTTCTGGACTGCTTCATTGTAGCATTTGCTCTACTCAGTTTTCTGTGAACTTGTTGGACATAATAAACATGATAATAAAGTGTCCTTAATCTACTTACTTACTAGGTGAAAGTGATGATACTAAACCCTGTTGGGATTATTTAAAATTGAAAGATAGGTACTGTTCAATAATAATCCATTTATAAAAGATACTATAAAGGCAACTAATATACTCAGAACAAACAGTAGAATGTACACTCCAAAATAATATAAAAAGCTACGCATTCTATGCAGACAGGTATGTAACTATTGACCTCATATCCTGACCAGTTTTTAGCTCTTAGAAACAGAACTATGATTCAGAGAAATATCACCAAAACAATCATTATAGGGAATTAAATATTTTTAGAAAACCATAATTGAAATATTAAACCATATTAAAAAAAAAATTGATAGTATGGAATGGCAGATTTCTGAGCTCTTACTTCCTTCTCCTATTTAAAGGACAAGGCAAAAATCAGGCAGATTGTAAAACTCTCAGGATTTCATTGTGCTTATGACTCTAGCAGCTCTTAAGGAGTTTTCTTCAAGAATCTGGGGAATCCTAGTCTCTTTTTCTTAAAAAAAGAAAAAAATTATCATGGTTGAGAAGATAAACTCTACAAATAACCTGGGCATACTGGTAACAGCTCAAAAAAAAAAAGCAAGCAACTTGTTAATCTGTAAAAAAAATCTCATGACTTGAAGAAAATACGGGCTATTTGCTCTATTTGCTTCATTAATTTGATCATTTGGAACTGCTTATGAAAGATAAATTTCACCATTCCTTGGTGGAACTTGTTGCTAAATAATCTAGGAGGAAGAGGTTAGCAAGAGTCCGAGAAAGCTGGAACCTTTAGAACAACAAAACGGATGTCAAAAAATGGTACAAGATGTTACTCAATAAAAAAGGACGGACGCAAGATTCAGCATACAAACCAGCCCTTTTTCAGAGCCCTTTTTCACCCATTTTCAGAGGTCAGATTTACAGAGGTGTTTAGTTGCACCACTGGTGAGATCCATATGAATTCCATGCATAAATATAGACATAAGTGCCCGCCTGTGGGTATCCTGGGAGACCAAGCCTGTCAGACACTCGGCACAGCTCTGAGGAACCTCAAATAGGAGTGAGGGAAACCAGCCCACGCTGCACGCTCAGGCTTGGGAACTCAATTTCAATATCCTGTCCCATTTTCCCCTGGTGTTTTTCTGCTTTCAGACAGGAAATACATTCAGTTAGAAGAGGTGCACTGCAGCGAATCTGCAGCGCATTGGGCAAAAGGAATTTTATGTAATTTCTCAGTTAAAAAAAAAAAAAAAAAAGACTCTGCACAGACAGCTCGCCCAACCGCAACCTTCAAAGAAAGGTGAAAGCAAACTTGTGTGTGATACGCACAGATCTCCGAATTTATCATTATTTTTAGGACATTTCAGAATCTGCGTAAACTCATTAATCTGCTTTCAAGCTTTTAAACAATTTTTCTTTAAAACATGTTTTATCTGCAGTATACACAATATATTTAAATATATTTTAAAAATTTTCTGCTAACTACTTATGGCTTATTAATTTTGAACTAATAGCAGGAGGCCATGCCTGTTCCCAGAATGTTTTCAACATTCATTTCAGGAAGATATCACCTATGAAAAACTACCTTTTATTAGCATATTAAAAAAATCTCTTGCTTTCTTGAAACATATGTTTTTCAGAATACTGAGGGAGGCTGGCTTGACAATGTTTTTATTATCTAAGAAAACTCCAATAATAGAGGAAACATTTAAGTGGGGTAAAAAAAAATATATATCTTTTTGCATAACGTAAAACCTATTTTATCAGGTTATACCGTTCTTTTTCCAGGCTAGAGCGATGTATTCTAATGCCTCAGAAAGCAGTGAAGCAGTCATCCCACTTACATGGCACAACATGACTCATGCAATCTGATGGGAAGTGTCCAAATGCAGGAAATCATTTAAGAAATCTGACACCTACAACATGCCCTGAAGAATTCTGAAAAAGATTTAAACTTCACTGAACACATCCCCTGACCTTGGTACATTCCTTCACCTTGCTAAAAACGCATCCCTGGCAACTGAGAGAGTTGACAGTTAAGCCCCACACAAAATGCTTGTCATCTACAGAGTTTAGAGGATGAACAACCACCAGATGAACTTCCTTATTTCCCAGAATGGATTAGACTTTTTCCAGGGACCGATCTTCAGGGTTAGCTGAGCTACAGCATTTTGTACATGTGGTGAAGGATTGGAAAATTCTACATTACCGCAGCGTGGGGACTATTTTACCCTCGTTCTAGGTACACGCAATGTCAACTTGCAGCCAGTGTATGTTCAGACTGCAGAAGACAACTAATCCAGCCTTGTGCTGGCTGCTTGAGCTCCTTGGACCGTAAGCCAGCATCCTCCTCTGGCTGGTTTTGACATTTACCTATTCAAAATTCTCCCAGTTATCATGTAGTAAGAGGACAATTATCTGTTCCAAGGGGATTCCTACAAAACACTGACATCTGGACTTAAGTGAAATTCCTGGAAGTTGGTTATCCGTTCTTCTGAATCAAGACAGCAGCATCAGGGGTACAGAACTGAGGATTTTAATTGTAATGAAAATAAGCTCAGTATCATTTAAGTGGCTGCATACTTAGAAGAAGTATCTAAATGCAAAATGTAATACTTTGGCAAATAAGGAGTTTTGGGGGAAATGTTTTGTTTGCTTTTCAGACTGTAAAATGATGTACAGCTATAAATTATGTGAAAGAGTCTGTGGTCTGAGTATCCTGAGCCTTTTTGAGGATGCCGAGTGCACATAACGTACTGTAATCTTAAATACCCGATGGCACTCTGGCTTGTAGCTTATCAATAGTTTCCTGGTTTTAGGAGTAAGTTAAGACTTTACTGATCAGATTTCACTGCACATATCTGATAAACTTACATCGTATCCACTGTTACGGATTCCACGTCTAGGTCTTTCTCGAGTGACAAGAAGATCCATCTCAGTCTCTCCTGGGCTAGGACTGTTCAAAGACTGCCTGCTTCTGTATACCGAGTTCTTTAGTGGTTGCCTAGAAAACATGAAACAAGAAAACAGTAAAATGACAGGCAGCAGTTTTCAATACTTACCTTTGTTCTAAAATGAGGAGGTTCATAAAAATGCCACTCTATTATAGGATATTCTTTCTATGTATACGGAAGTGCTAGAAATCAATAATGTTATTAAGAGATCATTAATTTTGTTTACTGTTAAATAAAATAAAGCTACATAAAAGACACGGACATCATATGTGGGAGCTTATCAGGTGAAATACGTCCCAAGAAGATATCAAAACCCTTTTAACCTCAGATAATATGATTCAAAGTCATAAAAAATAAATAGGTCCTATTATCAAAAAATAATACACACTCAGATGGGGAGCAGAGATTTTGGTTACTGATCCTGAGCAAAGAGAGAGACGCGGAATAACGCTCCAGTGAAACAAACACCCAGCAAAGTGAATGGGAAGAGAGGCAGGAGTGGGAGGGGACTGCCTGCAAGATGCTGTTTTTAAATAGCCAGTTTGGTGACTGGCCACAGCTTCATGAGAGCGCTGTACTCCCTGGGATTAAACCGCTGCCAGCATAGCTCTGAGCAGTGCTGGGGCAAAGGCGTCCCTCGGCGTTGAGCTTCCACCACTGTGTGCTCAGAAGCAAGGGGGCAGCATGTGACTCAATACCCAAAATATCATGTAATCTTTCCAACGCAGCCATTTCTTTCCTTGTTATTGCTCATACAAAAAATAAACAGCATTTCTCTGTAAGATACAGAACATAGCTGTCATACGTAAACTCTTCAGGAGTGGTTGCCAAATTGCGATACAGGAACTTCATGCTTCATCAAGCTGCATCTTTTAAGAAGGCTATATCTAAACCAAAAAAGTTTAGGGGCTGCTGTTCTCATAATGTATCTGGCAGTTAGTCACTTTCTTGAAGAGCTGAAAACAGAAATTTGAAAGGGGGCTACTGAAGGGAGAAGGCTTCGGTGACTTTTCCATCATTCTCCTATGTTTGCCAGGTAACGTGACAGAAATTGCAATCCTGTGCTAACATTTGATTGAAGGGCAAAAAATGCTTGCATTAAAGTAAGCCTGTGGCCGAGAGCTCTATTTGAGTTAATAAGTGGGGTAAAAATAAGGTCTCCAGAGTTTTAAATGTTTGGGACCTGCCTGAACTGGTTACAAAGAGATCTGCTACAGTATTTGAGATATTGAAAAGCCTAGGATCATTTCTGTGCCACGTAAGAGGAAACCACGTTAAGTAGCCTCTGTTCCATTCAGCAAAGACTTCATGGTTTAACCTCTCAAGACCCGTCAATGAAATGAAAAGACAACACAGTCCAAATGAATTCGCTGATAAAAAGAAATAACTCTTCAGGTATTACAGATTTGGTTAACAGAACTTTTTACCTTGACAGTTTAGAGCAGCAGAAACTGCTTTGCAGAAATCCAGAAAGACAGACATTTACATGATCAGGTAGGATAAAAGGTAGGACAAAAAAAATGTCAATTTCACACTTCTGATTAAACTAGTACTCAAGCATGTACTTAATTTTAAGGCAACTTTCAAAAACAACTGTGTGACTTTGAATCACAAATCTCCATGTGCATGTTTGAAAGTCCCGAATGCACTGCCAACGGAGAAGACAAGCAGAGGTTTTGGAATAAATTTCCCCTATAAATATAATATTGAATAAATTAAAGTGCCTTATCTTGTTTCTTCCAAGACTATACTGTCAGTATTACTGGAAAACATGGGGAACTAGGTTATGCTAAGGCTAATCAGATCTGACAATCTTTATGTTCCTACATTAAAGGTCTCTGAAGTTTCATGCATGTTTTACAATAGGTCCATAAATACTTAGTTGATGCAGTTGTGATATATTTTCTAAGGGATTCAAATATACAGTTCTCTAATTCATGCAGATTCTTGACCTGATTACAAACTATTAAAGAAAAACCCAGAATAGTGCATATCATCAGTAGGCTCTTAAAAATTGCCTTGAGATTGCCAATTAGCTCATTTAAGAAAGTTTTACTAATGAGAAAAGAGGTACGAATGCTAACAACTGTAATTCAAATGGGTTAGCAAGCGCCTTCTGGGAGCACAACTGGAACATTTTAAAACATGAGTTTTACGGTACAGAAGACTCAAAGGTACTAAAAGCACAAACCTGTTTGTTCTTGAACAAATCAAATTATTTAGTGGCGATGTTTTGTAAATCACTTCTAAATGCAATTTTAAGAAAATCCAAAATGTAAAGGTGATCTTGAATAATATAATCAACCGCATCTTTATTTTCTGATCTATTTTGGAAATGTTGTAATAATGTGATTTCAGTTAGTGGAATACACACAAAACAGAAAAGAGTGGAATAGATCTTTTCCCTAGAAACTTTGAAATCTTTTACTTACTCCTAAGTTATATTATTAAAAAATAAGTTAAAATTCAATTTTTCAGTTTTTAATTGCTGGAAATATAATGATTCAAACAATGATACAAAGCAGCAAAAGCTAGAAATCAAATTTTTTCAATTTTATGCTAACCTAGATTGCTTTAAAAGCAATTTTATTTCATTACAGAAATACAATTGGATTAATTAATTTATCAATAACCAAACTGCACACTGCCTTGCAGTATTATTCAAGGTTTTCCTCCGGCAGTATGCCATTTTAGCCATCTTATTTTTAGTTAGAAAAATGAAGACAATAAAGCTGTCATGTGTGTTGCAGCATATCAACTTCAGTTCCAGGTCTTAGTTTGGAAATTTTAGCATAGACTTTGGAATTGGTTTGTTTGCAAACATCTGCAACACCTGTGAAGTTTTCTCTAAATGCTTTGGGTCTTTACAGGAAGTGCATCAGAAATGGTTCTTCTCTCTTCCTACGTAGGGATATAGACTGTATATTTAACAAGTAAATCCAGCAGTCAGCCTTTTATGGTTCAGCTACGCAATGAAATCATTCCTCTACAGCAGTATACCTGCCTTCAAGCAGTTTACATCATGCCAGTGATCACTATCTCAAATAGACTATGACAGCTTTACACAACACATTAGAAAGCACGCAGAAAAAAAAAAAAGTATTCCGGGACCTTTCAGCACATTGGCACATGAACAAACAAACTTCAGTATATTTAACAAAAAGCAGATGGTTAGCATTAAAGCTTCATGTGTAAAGTTTTAAACATTTCCTACATGGCATGTGACACATAATAAATATCCAAAGTAATGCCTTAGTCCTTCACTATATGTACAACGCACAGTCATACCAGTGTGTCTACTCTTTCATTTCTGCCTTCCGGACAGACTGCGCAGACGGAGCAGGACTCCTGTGGGCTGAGGGTTCAGTACCTTACCTTTTCAGTGCATTTGGAGCAATTTATTCCTCCTTCACTGGAAAACTGCATAAGGAAATGATGCCCCGAACCCTCCGGCAGGGACATGACATACAGTTAAGTCAGCATCTTTTTTCTTCATTGACCAGTGCAGCCCTGGGAAATGGCCCATCAATGGCCCCAGTCATTTAACACTAGACCTATAGAAGTTCATCTGATCGCAGTTTTTGCCCAGGTTCTAAGCCAACACTGATTTTTATAATTCTCATTGCAGTCTTTTTTATCTCTGTGCCCCACGGGTAATTGCTAAAGTTGCACTGTGTGCAAAGACGGTGTCACCATTGATGTTTTGATTGCCATCATGATTTATGCTCATAGGAAAACTTTGGTCTTGAACTTTCCAGGAGGTGGGATGCAAGATTGCACCCCCAGGCATGAGACCATTTCCAGGGGAACTGTACTTCAGTGTCGCTTTTTCTCTCACGGATCAACTGCTGCTGGTCCCTCATTACAGTAAGAACCAGAGCCCTCATGGTGCGAGGTGCAACGGCAAACACACCCTTGTATAATCCTTCACACCTCCACCACCCCTAAGGAAGAGGAATTGCATACTGTGCCATTCCTCAGGTAGGACTGGTGTGATCTCCTCTTTTCAATGTCTCAACTTGTGCTTCAGAGAGCACCAGCAGTGGAGCAGGTCCACCCACCCACCCAGTGTAGGTTTGGGCAGAACCAGTACGTACACTCCCCCCTCATTTCTAAAATGGGGAGATGAATACTACTGGTGTGCCACCTTCAAGAGACAGTGAAGTGTTAATCAAACATTAGCACTGTTATACAATATGCCAGCTTCACGTCACAGATAAGCAAATTATGACTTGCTCTGTTAAAGGCACAGGAAGATCACCAATAACAGATACATACACATTCTTACAGATACCATCCCTGCAGGACTTACTGAAATACACGGACAACATACCGAGTGTCTTATCTTATGCCTACTGCAATAGCTATATTCAGATAAAAATAATGACAAAATAATAACAGCACTGAACTTTGGAAAAGAATGAATTTAGAGGCTAACTTCCTGGCTTAAGTCCACTCTCAGTATTACCAAAAAAATTACTACCACTTTTTCTATTTACCTTACTTGGAAAATGACTCACAAGAACTTGCCACAGACCCTTCCCTTATTTATTTTTTTTTGTCTTTCAATTCCTTTCTTTGTAACCACATTGCAGTTTTACCAGATAACATACTTTCATAAGTAATCATGGGTTGTGTGAATTTTCGTCACGAAGTAGGAGGGACCAGCTGACCATACAGCAATCAGATGGTGCATTAAGAATGGCCCCTTTGATTCCCTACAACCCCTGGACATCAGCTTTCCTCCCAGATGAAGAACTGCATATAAAAATTCTCACCTGTTCTTAGGCTCAGCAAACGGAGACGAGACATCTGCACCTGGATCCAAAATGTGGTCAAATTCTTTCTGGTTTTTTTCATACATCCTTTTTCTCTCTGTCAGCCCCTTGTTGTTATCAACCTGTGGGAAATCATAGTACCCCTTCCTCTTGGCTTTCAAGCGCAGCTTGTTGCGGTAATGTTCTATATCGGACTTCTGCTTCAAAGCCTTGTTCACCTAAAAGGCAAAAAGATGTTTAAAGGATGGTGTTGGGCTGGCTACTTCCAAAAGGTATTGTTGGAGTGTCTTTGATGCGCTGCATGTGTTATTTTACAGAGCACTTTTTGTACCGCACCGTGCCATCTGTAAGCAGCGAGGAACTGCAAGTGAACAGAGTCGCTGCATTTTTATGGCTTGGCAGATGGTTAAATAATTTTAGCCTAAAAATTATGTACCATCACAACAGTGACTCAGATACACCCACTGAAGAAAAACACCGATGATGTTAGCCAATTGTCGTGACCCAACGCTGTGCTTGCTTCTGGGCACCACAGGGAGACCTCACCAATGAAAACTCTTCTAGGGTCCAGTAAATACAAAGACATCACCCCTCACTACACAAAACCTTAAATAAGTCATCAGTGGTGGCTGGGGAAGAATTCTGTTGAAAGATCATCATATGTTCCTCATATTTATATGCTTCCTTACAAAGCTGTTACAGGCCAGCCTCAGAGACGGGATCCTTAAATAAATGGGTGTTTGGTCTGACCTGGTACAGGTCAGGTCCCATGGATGCTCCTCAGTATTGAGATAATTTCCCTCCTGCTTCAAATTATCAGTTACATGGAAATGAGCAATTTACCTGGGCTTTGCGCTTCCAGAGTAAAATTCTACAGTCTTCTCACAAATCTCAAGAAATGTATGTACAAGAGAGCACGCAGCACCAGGACTGCCATTCCGCTGACTTACAGAAAATAGACGCTGAAATCTAAATAAGCCTTTCTCTGGGTTTGGAAACTACGTGGCACATCAGGGCTTTAAAATAGAAGTACAAAATGGAGCACAGCAGACTCCTCTAATCCAGGCCCACATGGGAAGCCTGATGACACTGTCTTTTATTGTGTCTCTGGCAGCATCCCTCCCTGTTGCTTTTGAACAGCATCAGGGAGATTCAGGCTGATCTTTAAATGACTGTTGCAGTGCGAGTTTGCAGATAAGACACCTCTCTGGCTCGTCCCCATCATGTTTAACAACTATATAAAAGCCTCAGTCCTTTGTCAATGGACCAGTCTTGATTAAATCTACATAAAAACATGAATAATCATACAAGTGTTGGAGCCAAAGCATGGGTTTTGGGCCAGCGCCTGGATCAGACACTTGTGCCACCCCACTTTATTCTCAGGAAACAACGGCACCCTCTGTGCACAGGCTGGAGTGCAGACTGAGCAAAGCCATGGTCCTGTTCCAGCCCTTCTTGCTTTGAATGAGGGGTATTGCTTAGTATAGAAAGATCAGCTTGGGACGCAGATGATCTATACGCATTTCCACGTTCAGCCACAGAATTCATGTAGACAGAGATCTTATTCTGCTCTCTGCCTTCATTACTCATCTTGTTAAAACTCATATGATAGGAGAGAAGGATATTGAGAAGACAGGAATATGGACAACTGGCTCTTCCAAGGTCGCTTGCATTCACAGGTGCATTGCAAAAGGGCAGATCTTAAATTCTCAGACCTCCGAGCCCACAATGCTAATGAGACTTTATGTAGCATCAGGGTGAAAAGCTCCTACCCGTCCTTAACTCTAACAGGCTTAAGATTGTTCCACCTGTGGATGTAGCCAAAAAAACAGCTGGAGACATCATCAGACAGTCCTTACCTCTCCATTAATGATGGCAGATTCCTGGCTTCTATCTGATGCAGCATGAACAGCAGGGAGTGCCACAGGTTTGATAGCTATCAGCTGTACCGATCCAGAAGAGGTGTCGAAGGGGTCAATGGCAGATTTGGCAATGTTATCAAAGAGAATGCCTCCTTCCTCTTCATCGCTTATGGGCACTAAAGCACATCAAACTTAACTCAGCATAAAGGCAGATATTTTTACAGCATGTTCAAGGTGAAATTCAGCGAGCACATGCTTTAGATTAATGATGTGCTCAGTACAGTCGATGAGCAGACCTGGGAGACCTTTACACTGGAAAATAATCCCATTAGATTACAGATAACATTATGTATTCAAAGGATTATCTGGCACTCCCCCAAAGAAGGCTGATTTCCAGCCTNACAGAAAATTGTAAGAAAATGACAAAGAAAGTCAAAGTACATCTTTTCCTAGGTTTCACATGGAAGAGACGTTATCCACACACAGGTCTCCACATGCCAAGGCATCAGTAGTTACACCTGATCTAACCCAAGAGTGCAGCTTTTTTTGTATCTTACACTGCAAGAGCATGGGAATTCTCAAAATTTGAAAAATAAACCTACTGATTTTAGCAAAAGTTATTAATGCTAAAAATACCATCTGTTAAAATGAAAGCATTACTGTTGTGTATTAAAACATGCTTAAGAAACTGATGGTATCCAAGTTTATGTTACCTTTTTTGCTTTACAAAGCAGTACCTCAGGTGGCTGTAAAGTTAAACCATTAAAGTTTCTTAAGAGACAGGAGAAGGCTTCTGAAAATCTTCAAAATTAAATGGCATGGTGAAGCATCTTTAGTTCTAGATTCCTATATAAATGGATAACCCCTTCACATACAATTGGGCCCTTTCTCCTCCAAATTTTATTTGTAAACCTGCATCATCTTGTCAGCTGTTGAATCTTAAACCTTTTACCCCTCATTTTGGAATAAAAGAATGACTCTAAAGCATGAGCACAAATTCTACAAAGAGATTGTTGCAAACATTTTTAAATAATTATGCTATTAGAGGGAAGAATGTTTGCTCCATCTCTTAACTGACAGGAGCAGAGATCCTCCGCTAAAGAACAAAGTGGTCTGCTCTAAATTTATTTCCTCTGAAAATACACTCTGTTTTAATATTTAATCACTGCACAAATGACAATGGACTTGTATAAACTCAGCCGTTTAGACAGCCAGTGATTTTGGTAAGAAAATATTTGACAGTGGTAATGTAAAATACGAACCAAGTGAGTAAGCTTATTATCTTTCTGTCTGTACTCAGCGTGGACTGGAGTTGACACTACTTGAGCTTTTGAGGAATAGATGGGTTAAATCACTCTGTCATTAAATATTGTCCCTCTGGCTCCGCAGAACTGTCCAAATATGAAAGAGCAGTCTTTAGTGGGTCTGAAAGCCCACAGTCCCTTCCTGGGGTTGTTCAAACACTCTGAATTTCTGTGCTCACTGGAGTGAGCAGATCACGAGCCTGGTTCACTGAAATTAACTGCCGGACTCCCACTGACGACCACGCTGCCAAGACACCACAGCAGCAAAATCAGATGAACGAAGAGATACTTGCCTGTCACAGACCGCACTTGAACAGGAGGGCATTTACTTTACAATGAGTATAAAAGTGAAGCATGGACATTCTTCGCTTGGGGGATTTTGCATCAGTTCAATTATCATGTAAGTCACCAGACGCAGTTCTGGAAAATGGGTGTTGTCTGTAATTCACCGCTGAAACTTCCACACTACCCTAACAAGGTACGACTATCTCGGAAAGAAAAAGTTTCTCTGAATTGTATTTTTGACCGGCAAAGATGGTCTCTCATGATGATTACAGCTCAGGTGAGCCTGCATAGTATCTCATCAGCAGTCCAAGTACCGAGAAGTTGTGGAATCCCTTCCCTTGACTGCCTGTCTCAGCATTTGCCTGAACCAGGCATGCTCAAAAAACCTGCTAAGCATCAACTCGCAAAACATGACTCTTTCCAAACATCCTCCGTGTACCCTGCTTCAAGCAGAAAGCACCAAGAAGCGCAGCTGTGTTTCCACCCCAGTGTTTCAGAAGGACTGCGCTTGCTGAGACCTTGGCAGTGATCTCCAGGCACCCACAGAGAGCATGACTAGCTACAGATGTGTGGCTTGTCTCCTCAGACCTCATTTCAGGCTCAGAAACCAAGAGTTTTGCTTAATTAAACAGAATTCCTCTCATTCAAAGACTCATTAAGGAAAAGAAAAATTAAGGGTAAAGAGAATCGGGAATCACAGATGACAGCTACTTCTGATGTGGTATGTTAACACCAAAGTGGACCCTCAGTATACCAGCCTGCTCGTTTGTGAGCACATCTCCTGCATCTACTGCAATGCAGTTGGCATGGAAATAATAGCCAAATGGGACTAGAAATTGGAAGTCTATTCCACGTTAGCTTAGCATTTGTTCATTAATTGGTATTTATAACACAAAAGTAGTTTTTTCCATTGCCCTTTTTTCACCAATGAGTGATAGAGTCTGGGATCTGCGGTTACTGGCATGCTGTTATGGTTTGTATTGGCAGTGAACCAGAAGCAAGTACTGTGGGAATTTTAATATTTGCTCCTATCCACCCCTTTCCAAGAGAATTTACAGCAAGCATTTATAACCCGATTGAACCACAGCAAGCTCTAAACTTTAAAAAACAAACCAAGTGGAGCTCAGAGAAAACTGGGATTCCTGGAGTGTTTGTTTCTGGTGTGTGTCCCTGCCCTGGGCCAGTCCACCCATCCAAATGCCTCACCTTGGCATGGGAAACTTCAGAAAACTGCCCAGTTGTTCTCCGTAGTTGCTCACAATAAGCACATTTGCTTATTATAATTAGCAACACAGAGTACAATGCTTTTAATTTCTGTTTTTAAACAGATGCATACCAACATTTTTACGGATTCATTGTTCTTCCACTCTTGCATGCACTGTCTGCATGCACACATAGCGAGACTTCGAAGTTCAGCAGCAGAAAAAGACAAAAATACGACTTAATCACCTACTTAACAGTAATTTCCCATCTCTGAAACATCTTGTGCTAGATATCTCACGCCACATGATCCACTGAGATTGAATTACTCCTCCTAATCTTCCTCTGACTGAAGTACATGAAGATCTATCCAAAGCAATCATTTATTCAGGTTGAGTGCCAGTTTCAGTGAAGCACTGGGTTTTTGAAGAGCAGGACCATCGCTGAAGCTTTATCTCCACATCACTGCAGCTTTATCTCCACATCACTGCAGCTATTAGCATACAAGATCTGCTAGATGAAAGCTGTTTCAGGGATGGTAGCCTCCAATGTGGGTGCAACTCTGCACTGGTTCCAGCTGACGATGCCAGCAGGTGGTGCTACCCACTCACGCCACTGGTCCTCCAGCCAGTGGAAAAGGGGCTGTGGAACTGTAGCTCTGAACAGTTAAGAAACAATTAGACAGGTGGAATAGTCTATTTTTATCTAGTTATTGATTTATATTAAAAAAATGAAAGTTATACTTTTGTCAGCCTAAGATTTTGATATGAAGGCCATATGAGATTTCTTCTCTCCTTCCCTCCACCTTGTCTTTCCTCCCCTCTCCCAAATTAAAATACATTGGAAGGAAGAAAAGAAGGACTGAAATACTTACCTGTAAAAAAAAAAAATAAAAAAATTAAAAAAGAGTAAGGAAATCTAAATTACCTGCAGATCAGGTAACCTTACAGCAAAATACTTGAAACAAAGACATGTGCTGTCCTGCTCAGAAGAAACCATTTGACCGATTTTGGCAGTCCTCAGAAAAAGAATGACATGGATGGAGAAAAACACGTGAAGCCAAGCCATGGGAAACACTTGCAAGCAGGTAGACGTGCTCTGCCTTCTCTTAGGTCATTCAATGAAGTGTGAAAAATTTTCAAAGATTTACTTTGTGTGAAGGGAGTGCAAACATTATAACCATACCTATAGTGTGCAATGAATTCTCTAAGTAATGGAAGGGCTTAAAATAATAAGAAAGCAAATAGATTTTATTAAATGAAAACTGTAAGTTTAACAAAGAGCACACTATGCCACAGATCTAAAAGACTGTCTCCTTAGCAAAAAGCTTCTGTATGAGTATTTCAAACAAAAATCCCAACTCCTGAATGTAAATTAATAATGGGGAAATAATTTCATTTTAAAGAAAATCTCTCTATATGGAAAAAAATTGGAAATTTTCTACATTATCTAAATCATTCAATTTGTCAGCTGACTATCTCCAGGAAGGTATGAACAAGAGCTCTTAGCAATAAAGAAACGTATGCTTGTGAAGGTGTTTATAAGCCTATAAGTAAAATACCAGTCTCTTAACACCAGTATCTGAACCTATTCAGGACTGAAATACCTCTCTATAAAATACTGCAGTGTAACAGAAAATATACTTGTGTATAGACACACACTCTTCCCAAAAGACACCCAACTGTGAGACAGTGCGATTCTAAGCCTTCCATGAACAGCACAAATATTATATTCTCAGAGAAGCAGATGGCTTACAGACTAATGGAAGCAGCTCATGATACCTCCTGGATATTATTTTCTCATATGCAAAGTCTGCTAAACGCCAGGCGACATGTCTGAGGTGTTGCAGTCCTGGGTTTGCTGGGCATCCTGAAACAGGAGTTACCTGAGCAGGTTGTTTGAGACCTCTGAACTGACGTTTGCAGGTTTTTTTATGAAATATATGGGTATTACTGCTTTGTTCACTTTCTATGAAAGTTTCTTGTCCTTATAGGCAGAAGCAAGGATATATCTCTCTGTGGTTATGTCTTCTCCTCCAGCCACATCTGCCTCATCTATTTAAATATGAAAGTCTTTCAAAAAGAGACCATGTATTTCATAATGTTTATAGAGAATCCATCAACCCCTTTTTTTGGCTGGCACTTCTGTAATATAATCCTAGGCATGTTCAATAATTAAAAAAAATTATCTAATGGACAAGGATGATGACTATACAAAGAAGATAGGGAAGGCATAAGAATCTATAAGAGAAGCCACTTCTTAAAGAAAATAGTGCTCTGTGAGTTTTAAAAAGCTTTGCAGAAATAGTTTTCTGTTTGCACAATAAAACCGTGCATTTGTCTTCTTCAATGCTGACATATTAGTGGAAGATCATGACCATCCAGACTGCTGCCGGATCTCATGGCGTGAACATCTACACGCTCTTCGCACTGTTGCTTGGATGAGAACTGCTGTCAGAGTCAATTAGTGGCAGAGTAAAGCTCATCTGGAGGGGCAGACGTGAATTAAGAAATACTTAAATGCACAACCACCTGCAGATCCCAGTTCCTTCAGAGGTCTGCTGCAACAGGCACCCTAGCAACATAGGATAAGGTATTTTCTTGCCATGAGAAAAGCAGTCAAAAAGAGTGGCTCAGAAAGAAAAAAAAGAAAAGCTGGGTTAGCCATGCTGACCTAAAAGAGGTCAAACAGAAAGCATTTTCCACTTATTTATGCATGTTCTACCACGCCCGTGCATACAGCACCTGGGTGGCCCCAGTCATGCAGTATGGACAACTCGGAGGCACTGTTTGTTATCCCACTCTGTCTCCAGGGAATGAGGCAGTGGAGCAGTGGCACCTTTTGCTTTTGTCAGAGTGCAAAGAGGCTCAAAAACGTGGCTCAGAAGTTCACAGAAGAGGTTATAACACTTGGCTGCCTCTTGCAAACCAAAACCAAGTGGAGAAAGCTGCAGGAAATGGTTTTGGCTACGCCTGAAGAAACAAAGGGTTCACTGTCACCAGCAGGATGCTAGCAGGGTCACAGCGCACTCTATATTTAAAACAAACACACACACAAAAAAGACAGTGGAAGAAATTGAAACAGTTAGGGGAAAAATTAGGCTATGTCACACAAGCTGAAATCTTTGGAGGAAAAAAAAAAAAGAATCAACATGTAGATCTGCTGGGAGGCTCAAGGAGAATAATAACTGGTGCCAATATGAGGGATTTCAGCTGAACAAGTGGGTTTTGGTTTGTTTTGGTTTTTTTTTACTCTCCTATGGTTAAATGTCAGGAAATTACTCCAGAAAAGCCTAGGAGTTTACTGTGAGGGGGTGAAGAGTTAAAGATCCCCACTAACACTCTTTCCGGGGGAAATTAAGCTAATGCTTCAGGATGAGAGAATGAATGATGAAAAGAACAGACTCCTCTCTCCACACTATAAATTCTTCCTAGCACTCTGATTTTTCAGCCTTTCAGAGACACAGGCATCATGAAAGGGAATCATCTCACTTCAGATCTGCACATGTGCTCCAATGCAGTGGTCCAGGCTCCTTCCTTACTGGAAAGAGAAAGGTGAGTACCTCCAGAGCAGAGAGATTAGGAAGCCAACTTCAAAGGACCGAAATTTGACGAGATGAAGCCCTTTCCATTCTGACTTGCATTTCACCCCACCCACAGAAGAGGCAGATGAAGGGTGCTGGGTATTTGCTGGGATGCACCAGATCCTCCAGCTAACTCTCAGTCAAAGCAGACTGCTACATCGCTGCTCCTGGATTCAATTGCTGTTGCCATATTTCATTTTAATTTGAGTCACTACAGACAACTGCTCAGAAATTCAGAAAAGCTGGCTCTGATGCTGAGCTGCCACATCAGACAGTGTGAAAACTGGTGGCCCACACTTCTGTAGAATAAAGGAGGCAGTGTATCATAGCTTGGCTGAGTTACATCCAAAAATCCCTTTGATTTTAGCTAAGCCAATAATACAGCCAAGCTTTCCTCCCCGGTACTTTGTTCCTGCAGACACCTGATTTTCAGATATCCCTACAAAGAACAGAAGGAAAAGAGAATTAAAAATTTATGTGACAACTTCTGCCTGGACAGAGAAAATGATAATCTTAGAAACTTATATTTTAAAAAGGAGTGAGGCTTTTGACTGAATGACTTCTGAAAAGTTACATCTATTTTTAAAGACAATGTCCAAATGCTTGGAAGATGAGAAAAAGCATTGCAACTGGGATTCCTAGGAGAAGGAAAGGAAGGTTTCTTACACAAGGAAGTTCGACTCTGAGAATGCTGCTTGTGCGTCCCCACCTGTGATGCGTGTCCTTTCATCATGATGAGGTTCAAGTACAAAACTGGGCTCAACTGTACGAGTTCTCAGCCCAAAAGGTATGGAGTCATATGCTTCATTAAGAATGGCTAGCAACCTAAAGCATTTGTTTTTCTCAAAACAAACAAGCAATCATGCCCTCCCAAAGATGCTAATGGGAAGGTTACAAGATCAAGCACTTACAGGTTGGAAAAACAACCTATATAACTTTCACTAGCTTGTGAGGAGCTGATGAAAGGAAAGGTTTTACTGTAGACTGCTAGAGTTCTTTAAGTACATGTGGGTTCAGCCATTTGCTTCTCCCTGAATGATATTTGGCCTGATAAAACGATAGGCGAAAGTGCTAATATCCTGTTGTTCTCTTCCACGGTGTCTCTTACAAACCCGTCTCGGAAATTGCCAGTACCTCTGTTGGCCGATTCATTCATCTCACAGTCCTCTAACATATGCAATTGGGCACTTTTTTTTTTTTTAAAAAAAAAAAAAAAAAAAAAAATAAAAAAATTTTTTTAAGTCCCCAAAAAAAAAAAAACCCCAACTCNNNAAAAAAAAAAAAAAAAGAATTAAAACATTTTTTTAAGTGCCCAAAGTAAATGAAAGCCCAACTCATCAACTTTTAGAAAGGAAACTTCCTGTTAGAATAGTAATAAATGCCTTCCAAGAAAAACAAAACAAATTCTATTACCTTACCAAAATTTATCACTATTGTAACACAAATAGATATTTTATTTGTGTTTTCAGTAGGACTAAGGCTCAGCTAAAGGGTTCTTCTGATCCTCCAAAGCATCGGGCCCTTAAGCCAAGGCTGTCAGTCTGTGGTGGTTTCACATTGTTCACTCCCAGCCTTGACACACTCCATTTGGAGTCAATTTTGATACAAGCGGCATAGAGTTTATGTACTGAGGTAACATCCAGTGCTGTCATTTTTCCATGTAACTAAATGTCAGCAAGAAATAGAATCTAAAATTGGTCTGTAACTATGGCAACTAATGAGCCATTCTAACTTGGAGTCCCCAGTCCAAACATGTGACCATCAAGGGATTCATACCCGTTTTAAGACACTGCTTTTCAGAGAAGAAAATATGCTGCTGCTTCTGCTGACATACGCATTAGAGGCGTCAGCCGATAACAGGCTAGAGAGCTGGAGCAGGTTCAGACAAACAACTAGGTGAAAAACAGCTTCTGTCTTAAGCTGGAAGGGAAAACAGCCAACACATTTCTATTGATGCTAATCACACCGGATAAAGATAAAATCCTGCAAAAAGAACAAAATATCCGAGATGACAACAGTGTTTGTAGTCGTAGCACTGGGGAAAAAAGCGTAAGCTCTGTGATGAAAAGTAATGGGTGCCTTGATTTTTGTTTTTTAATTTCAACTTCACTAGGCATTTGGGATCTCAAAAGTCAAAAACACATCTGCACATGCATATAAAAATAAATGTGGAACCAGGTCCGTAATTCTGGTAAGGGGGAGGCCATTTCATTTCCCATGGCCACATTTTCTTCTCAGAAGCTGTTCTGAAAGGGTTGTGTCAGGAAGCTCTCTTAAACATGTCTTAAAAGAGATGTCTACAGCTGAAAAGTCCCCATCTCTTTACTAGAGAATGATGTATTTATTCCATTTCATTTCTGTGCCTGGAAACTACCAGGTGACCCTTTATAGGGCCATGGCAAGTCAAGTGAAGGAAGTTCCTCAAGAAGTAGCTGAAGACTCTACCAGAAGGAGAGCTCTGCAGAAAAGGTTTTTCGTGCACAGGTTCCTTCAAAGCCAGACTAGTCAGATGGAACCAGCCCATGTATATTTCATATATATATGCTATACTATTCCTTTTCAAACAGGTAAACCCATGTTTTCCTTTCTGCCACAGAAGCTCAAGAACATGCTGCCAGCATGTGGTAGGAACAAACAACAAGTAACCGTACTATGAATGGATGATACACTAAAGATGTTTTCCTAGAAATCATTTCGATCCTTTGCTGCTCCTAACAAGGAGCACCTTGACCTCTTAAAATAACAGTATTCAGGCTTTCTTTCAGAAGACACGAGAAGGTAAAATAAACATGTAAATAAAGCAGTTACTAGTTTTCCACATAATTTGAAGAGTGCCTAGTTATTGTCATCAAATAAAGCTGAAGCTAGAATTATAATGAAATTAAGATTTAAAATAAAGAGTCAGTATTGCCTTATACTACATTGAAATGTTTCTTTAAGTAGCATATGTATGTTCTAGAAACACACTACAGTGAAGATCAGGAGAGAGGAAAGAAACTGGAAGTTCATACCAATTTTCTTTGAAGATTTAAAATCTAACAAAACAAACAAAAAAATACCTCCACTAAGTTATTTTGCCTACATGTGTAAACATCACCTGATACTCTTTCTGAATATTGGTTTTTCTGGGTAGGGAAAAAAAAAAAAACCCAAAACAGCAAAAATTACAGCTTTTAACACTGGAAACCATAAATGTTGTTGTCTTGTAAAATGAGCTACATTTGAAACAGTGAAAACATAATTACAACCCTTGAAACTTAGAACCATGAAATATTGTTATGCTGTCGATAAATAAAAAGAAAAAAGAACTGAGAAAAAACAGTCAGAATAATTATTATTACAGGTCTGGAGTAATCAGTAAAGTCACAGGTCTGTCAGAAGAAGCAGTACAGGTGACAAACACATAACAAAAGAAAATTCACAACTTCACTTCTCTGTGTGAATGTGCAAATGTGTGTAAATCTCAGTCAATCTGACTTAAAAACAGCGTACGACAGTTATATCAATTATACGGTCCCCACAAGATGCAATGCTTGGAAAGAACATGCATGGAAAGAACAGAGGACACTTAAAAAACGCAGTATGGTTTTGCTGCACAGAACAAAGGTCATCTCTGGTGCTTTGTATCTGTCTCTATATCGCACTGTATTCCTGCTAAAGCAGCAAAGCCTTTGTGCGATACTTTAGTATTAGGCATAACGATCATCGGGGGATGATATGATGTAATCCCAGGATTGCGATAAGAATGCTCCACAGAGGTTACTCGGGTGATTTACTGGAGAAAGGAGTAGAGATCTACACTAAGATTTTCTCTTTATCCAGGTCCTCCTTTCCACACTTATATTTTTAACAAAGAAGAATTATGGACTCGTGTTCATGGCAGAATCTGATGAGACCACATCCAGTTTAATTCCTTCCCTTCAGAGGGAAATGATCAATTGCTTCAGCCACAGCGTTTTCTATTCATATGGAAAATATAGCTATGGAAGCAAACCTATAACTTGGGAGAAATAAGCAGAGACAGACAAGAGAAATGCAAGGACAAAAGGGGATTGAATTCTACTCTTATCAGCACAAGGTCACCACCATCAGCCAAGGGCTTCTAAAAAACAGCCAGTAACATCCTAGGTGCATCAGGAAAAGCTGTCAGTAAGTGTTAATAACAAAAGGTATGATGAGGATGATAAGAGATGGAAAGTTAAAGCTTCAGACATCTCACACTTTCTCAAATTAATTTTTACCTAATTAATTCATCTTCATCAGATCTGGGCCAGCTCAGCAAAAGCAGTACTGGAAATTAATCTTAGGGCTGTACGCAGAAAAAAAAGCTGTAAACCCTGTCCACCTACTAAGCAGCATCGTGTCTTCATTAGTTCACTGGTATTTTAAAACTAAAAAAAAAAAAAAAAAAAAAAAAAAAAAAAAAATTCAAAAACACCCACA
>VYXH01012057.1:162442-175445 GCA_013397275.1 Burhinus bistriatus
CCCCCATACTGCTTGCTGGATATTCAAAAGGTATCAAAAAATTGCTCCGGTGATTCAACAGCAAGTCTCAGACACACAGAAACAAAATACTAAAGCTGCTTCTTAAACTAAAAATCACTCTGCTGTGACTCCACTTACAGAACAGATTCAGCATTAATCAAACAGTCTGGGGCACTTTTCTAAGCCATGAAATATAACCTATTCATTTTAAATGTGATATAGATATGTGCTCATCGGCTATTTGTATTGCCAAACTGCATGAAACGTAGCAATTACAGTTCAAGTAATTACCACTGTTCCTGATATTGCTAATGCTGGAATTAAAAATAAAAATAAAACTGTTCTTTTCAAAATGACCTCATTTCATTATCTTCCCAAAATGCAGGTCTTAGTTTTAAGTAAAGATGCTGAAACCAGGAATGACAAAACCAGTCCGTTCCCAATCCCTCTGCAGGATTTATCTTCCACAGTCCATATACCAGCATATACTCTAAACTAGACCTGGCGGAACCATTCTGATGGAGCCATCACTGTGAACCCAAGCAGAAACCAATTTAGCTTTCATTTGAAATGCATCCCTTTTTATATAATGAATTAAATTAAATTTTATGAAGTCTCAAAATATACCCGAAAAGGGGAAATGCACTCTAGAAGTGGACTGCTGCGCTTCAGTTACAAATGTGAGCAAGTCTGCAGGAAAATCTCCCAAGACAAGCGTAGCGTGGATGCTGGGAGCTCAGCACCAATTGTTTCGTTCTGCAGACCCAGCTCCTGTCTGACCACGTTGGCTGCTGATACAAACACAACCTGACTGAAGAGGTTTTAACCTGACCACTTATCTTACAGCCTGATTAAATCTGATTTCTCAGGAAAAGTAAAAATTCAACTTTTAAATTTTCTCTGTGCTGTAGCTTGGACCAGCAGTCTTGTTTTTTTAAATAGCAAGTTTCTTCAGCTGTAAAGCATCCCATAATGATGGCCAGCTCCAAATAATGTACAAATTTAATCTCACTTTGTCCTTTAGCTGGGACTAAGATTGCACATAAGAAGAATCGAGTGGCGCATAGTATTTGCAACAGTCCCTAATAAAGCGTGATTTGCATTGTAGAGGTTTCAATGGGACGTTATATGACATCACTGCAGTGGTATTAATTTTTGTTTGCGATATTGCTTGTTTCACTTTTGCAGATCTAGTCTTAATACTAGTTTGGTAACATCAGATAAATAGATGAGCATACTAGAACGGAAATGGAAATGTCTTTTTTGCATCATTTTTGATGCAAACGTCTTTTTTCCAACTGGCATCAGCTGCACCCATCTGTAACTAACCTAAGATGAGGAAAAAAGAGCTGTCATTTGCATCATGCCTTCCTTCAACTCTCCCTCCAATCTACATTTTTCAGCAGAAGCAACAGAGCCGAAATCACAATAATCTTGCTGTCCGTAGCATGATGAAACGAAAGAAAAAAATTATCATTTCAATCCCATGCCAATGGAGAAGAACAAAGCCAGCTAGAAGGGCGAAGGAACAGTATGACTTACATGCACGCTTTGCAGGCTAAAAACTTCGGGTGGCCCTGTTTAAGAGCCATTTAATAGCAGCATTGAGAAGGCAGACTTTTTTCGCTAGAGAAACAAATCAGTATTCTGTGACATTTTTCTCTTGGATACAGAAAATCAAACTGGAAAGATATCTGATGTGGCAAAAAAAAAATCTTGTAATTGATATGGGTTAGTAAATTTAAGGAAAATATTATTGTTTGAATCCAATCAACAATATCCACAAATAAACTAGAAAGTTCAAGACATCTAAAAGAAAAACAACTGCCTTTTTTGGATTAGCAGTTGGATGGAGAACTTCTGATCAGGACGGGTTCTGAACTGCAGCCAAAGCCCAGAGCTTCAGCCATTGCCACTCACAGGAGGTAGGAGCAGCTCAGGCCATGGGCTTGAGCATGAGGTCCCAGGGGAGACATGCTGCTAACGAGGCCTAGGGGTGGTAGCCCATTTCCTCACTTCATGAGGGAAGCAACTGCCCTGAGTAAAGCCTACTCAGCCCTAATGGCTCAGTGCCTTACATCACTGCGTAACAGTTATTCTGTCACTGCTACCTGTGCAGCCAGGGATGAGCTGCGACTGAAGGTGATGGGCAACGAAGCTGGTGAAGGGCCTAGAGAACAAGTCTTATAAGGAGCAGCTGAGGGAACTTGGGTTGTTTAGCCTGGAGAAGAGGAGGCTCAGGAGAGACCTTATCGCTCTCTACAACTACCTGAAAGGAGGTTGTAGAGAGGTGGGGGTCGATCTCTTCTCCCAAGTAACAGGTGATAGGACAAGAGGAAATGGCCTCAAGTTGCGCCAGGGGAGGTTTAGGTTGGATATTAGGGAAAATTTCTTCACCAAAAGGGTTATCGAACATTGGAACAGGCTGCCCAGGGAAGTGGTGGAGTCACCATCCCTGGAGGTATTTAAAAGACAGGTAGACGTGGTGCTGAGGGACATGGTTTAGTGGTGGTTTTGGCAGTGTTAGGTTGATGGTTGGACTTGATGATCTCAAAGGTCTCTTCCAACCCCGGTGATTCTATGATGAGTCCTGGGTAAAACAGAAGGGTAATTGCTGTGACCAGTGGTATCAAGGACAGGCAAGCACAAAGATCCAACCTGCGAGTAACAACCATTTCAATTCCAAACGTCCTTCAAATACATCTAGCAGAGAAACACAGTTAAGACCTCCGAAAGCAAAAGGACGTCGTGGATCCAGAGATCGGTCACTCACTTTAGCTCTCTGAGGCAGGTTCATCATGGTGTCTGGTTTGAAGTCATTCTTGTTCTTTCTGCACAGAACAGCTGTGATGATGATGATGATCACCGTAACCACAGCGATGGGAGCCAGCACCGCTGCAATGATCCACAGGTTGTTTGGGGGGTTCTTCACCACAGCTACAGAAAATTGCAAACCAACATTGCTAAGTTTTACTGTGCAAACACAAGATTTAAACTGCTTCCAACACAGTCTTCAGCTGCCTCTACATAATAACTAATATAAAAGGATTGTTAGGAATCTAGCTATTCCTTTGTATTCCTTAAGTAAAAAAAAAAAAAAAAAGGATCAGCACCACTGTTCAATTCAAAAATNTTCCTTTTTTTTCCTTAAAAAAAAAAAAAAAAAAAAAAGGATCAGCACCACTGTTCAATTCACAAATCCTTGGGCTTTTCTCTTACTTATAGTTATAACCAGCTGCAAAAGCAGACATCAACTCCCAAGTCAAATTAGATGCCATGTCAGATATCACTCCAATGGTTCATTTACAGAATAAGCAAACAAACAAAAAAAGTGGGAGTAATACATACTTAATTATTTCTCAAACAAAACCAGCTTTGAGTAAGGTAGCGTGTGTGTATGTGTGTTAAATGTATATACACGGAGTCCCTACCTGGTGTCAAAGACTTACTGGCTCAGCAAGAGTAAACTGGGAGAGTTTTTTCAAAAACAATGAAGCCAAGCATGCTAAGTTATTATTGATATCAATAGGGTAATAAGAAAATGCTTTTCTTGTGCTCTAGAAATACTTTATCATAGTTAAGGTCAAAATGAATCTATCATTTCTGAAGGAGAGAAAATTATGAGGTTGGAAAGATGTACTTGCAGATATATTAATAATGGTACCAGGGAAAGGGTACATTTCAGAAATGCAATGATGCTAAAACCTTTTAATTCCATTTTATCAGAACAAAGTCTCTTAGTATAAGCCTTCAACTTCTACACAAATAAGAGATCCTCCTGTGACATATCCCTGGTTCTCTCATTTCATTTATTTCTGGAAAAACACCAGGTCATCTCCTTATGATGCTGAATTTTGTTTTAGTGAGATATTTTGTGGACTTCACCATACTATCTCTGTTTATTTTCCTATGCCACTGGTTGCTGGCATGGAGAGGCAATTGTGAGAATACCAGCGTAAAGCAGCCTTTCCCATTTCCTAGGGGACTAGCGCTTTCAAATGTCATTGAGCTTATTAGCTGCCAGAGGCACTCAGCATCTTTCAGGATCAGACTTCAAATGCATACCATCTTGCTCAGTGGCTGTTACGAAAGCCAGCTGTAAGTCTGTCTGAAACCTGAGCCTGTTTTCTTTCTAGATCTACCACTATATGCAAAGCCAATGCAATTTGCTGGGTGATGTAGGAATAGCACCAGGAGGCACATACCTTGCACACAGTATAAGAGGAAGCACATGCTTAAAGACTGCCCAAAAAGCCAGGTTGAAGCCTAAGGTTAAGCAGCCTTTCAAGGTTCACTTTTCAATGGACTTGCATAATTCTAAATTATTGACTTTGAACACGCAGTGTGGGAGTGAAAGTGGTGTGGGGAAGGAAAGTGAATCTGAATTTTATCAGGTAACAGTTGTTTTAATTATAGACTGCTGTTGTGGGAGCAGCAAACAATTGTTGAAAAATTATAATTATCCTTTCTAGGGAGCACAGAGGAAATAACGACCTTATAGCTAATAGGACAAACATTTAGGAATCTGGGTTTAAATCTTTAATTCAGTTACCAGCTTCCAATGTGACCTTGAGTAAGTCAATCCACAGTTCATTCAACTCAACAAGACTGCAGTGGATTTTGAAGCAAGCCTTTCATTTTGCTATAACTCAGTCCCTCTCTTATAAAACAGGAACATCCATATTTTTTGTTATTATCCGTCTGTCTTGCCTAAGCAGACTATGAGCTCCTGAGGGCAGACGTCTTTTCTTACTGCATTTTGGTACAGAACTATTCATTCTGCTATAACGGAAATTATAATGAGTAAAAATGAAGTGCACACAAAGTATTTTCTTTGGGAATACAAAAACAGACTACAAATACCATGTCCAAAATGAAAGAAATGGATATTTTTCAGTAATAAGGTATAAAGATAGAACTGTCTCCTACATTTCAAATACTCTTGCTTCAGATTCACAGTTACCCAGGGTCATAATTTCAGTTTCTGTATATTCTCTTCTTACAATAATCTGTGCATATTTAACTTGTGTGAAAATCTACAGATGAATGATGCTGCCTTATCAGATCATGGAAGTACAAAGTTAAATCATGAGCAGCAGATGTAATATACTTACCTAAATACCCATATAAATCACAAAACTGCACAAAGAGCTAGGAAATTGCTATGTATTATCTATAGCTGCTTTAGTAAAAATTACATTAAAGAAATATTCTCATGGAAAACAAAGTCATTCAGAATTTAAATGCTAGATTTTATGGAAGCAGGAATGGAGATGCCTGGTTTCAGTTCAATTAAAGTCAGAAACAGACCATGATCAAATCAAGGATCAGGTACAGTATATAGTGCAGTCTCTGGAAATTACATCACACTTTAGTCTTCTAACTCACTCATATGTTTATGGATGATATGTCTATTATTTATTGCAGCGGTTCCTTCTTTTCCTATCACCATTACATGTAACTATTTCAGTATCGCTGCTCCTTCAGGCAGAAATAATGTCACCAATGTCCCATTTTATATACTGTTTAACCAGTAAGGAGATCCAGTACAGAGGTCCACTATGTAATTTTAATTCCATCTGGATAAATACCTTAGCAAAGTGAACAGATTCAGTTAGCTAAAGGCATTGATTGACACATTAAGCTGTTATTGCACAAAAAACACTCCAAGTTCCACTACAGGTTTATGACTGTGGGTCAACTATATAGGAATATCCAAACAAAATGTTTTAAGAAAACACCTGTGCCCACAATCACTCAGTAACTGATGCAAGTCTTAAAAGAGAAATTCGAAAACACTTTACTTTTCAAGACTGGATTAGTTTTTTGGACACGTTATTCTGAATGATGCTGCCGTATCTTGAATCTGAAAATTGCCCATACACACAAGTAGTTCTGTTCAACTGCAGTTTTTTGATTTCTGTCTAAACAGTATCTTTAGCAATCATGTGGTGCACTTTACAAAGTTCTTGGTGAAGATAATTTTTTTTTAAAAAAATACCCCTTTGAGATAGAAATAATCTAACGTTATTCTGAACCAGTCAAAAATAAGGGACATCTTGATAGCCCCCACATACAGTTTCATATTACTTTGGGTCAAGTTACTGAATAGCAATTTAGCCTGAGCAGTCATTAGCCTGTGGCGTCATGGTTTTGTTAACATCAGAATTAACTCTTGGCTTTACAATTCCATAAAGTTGTTCAGGTCATATAACTGTATATGTGTAAAATTAGTTGTACAGTAGAGTTTACAGTCATTGGCTAAATAACAGTCAGTATATAGCTTTGATTTACTACCATGAAAGATTAGTCTGTCTTCCATATGAAAAAGAGCCACCTGACTTAAGCAGCTGCTCGGAAAGGCGCAGCTGAAATTTCTCTGTGTGATCAATGGACAGTCCCCATACCTACACTGGTATTTTAACAAAGAAAGGAGATTAAAAAAGAAGTAAAAAAGGACTAAACCAGAGAATTTTTAAAAGAACTCTTACGATCAGCTTGAACTTGAATAACATAACCTAGTGTCAAGGCCATCCGCTGGGAGTCAACGGTACTCAAAATTTTGGCAGCTGCAGTGCCCAGCAAAGGTTTCCCATTGTATAAAGTATAGTACGTCAGTTCAGCTGGCTCCTTGGGTCCTGGAATACGTTGGATTTTTACCATCTTTCAGGAAAAAAAAAAAAGACAGAAAACGAGAGAAAGAGAAATGAACTGTGTTTGTATTATACCATCGCAAAACCTGCCAGGAGCTACTTGAAGGCAGTGCACAGAGGGAACTCCTTCAACACCCCATATAAGCATAAGCTCCATGCAAATATTCTCACAGGATCAGGGCTTCTCCCTTCATAGCTGAGGCTATTACGGTTAGTGAGGACTGAGGGCCTTCTTAACAGTTTTTAAACATAATCCTAAGGTAAAACCCTATACTAAGAAAAGCATGCGGTAAAAAGGAGGAAAGGATCAAATATTTGAACATTACAGTCCTCTAAAGAGGGAATTCTTAAAATCCGTCCTAATACTGAAAATTATACTTTACTGGCATACTGCCGTTGAAAATTTCCCTCACATTTTACTTCTATATCCATAATTTTTGATCCCAGGCTGACAAAGAGAACCATGCTTTTTCCATTTTATTCTGCAGAGCACCGACAGAATTTTTACATTGTACCTCTAGCTTTCCTGCGAGTAGAAGTGTCAAACACCTCTAATGACGACAGGAAAAAGGAGTTTTGAGATTCTTCTCCATTATGTTATCAAATAAAATATGTCATGTTTTCATGGAAAATTTTACAAAGGTTCAAACTTCTGGCAAGTAAAAGCATGTTCCTTCTTTTAAATTCTTTCAGAGGAAAAACACACAGAATTGTGGGCAAACAAGAAAAGTAGCAATGTGTTTTTATATCTCACAAAAAGCAATTTTTGAAAAACAGCATGTAATTAAAAAAAACAGCAATAACTTGTCATGCAATTTTTGAAGACAGATCCTCTTTGAATCCCCCACAACTAGCATAAGTTGGCTAAATTAGTGAGAAAACAAAATACGATCATTTCAAAAAACTGAATGGGATATGTTGCTAAATAAGAGGAAGATGATTAATAAATTACTCAGGACTGAAGTCTCTACTTCATAATGTGATCTGTGGCCACATGATTTGATGACTAACCCTCTATAAAGACTGCTTCATATGTTTGGGGTTTGTTTTTTTTTTTTTTCCTCAACAAAAAGAAAAAAGAAGTTCTAGCTTTACTGAGTTACCTAGGAAAGGAAGACCTAGGAAACTTTTTTTTTTATTTTAAGAATGAAAGCCTGGAACTCTTCATTATGCTGAATAGGAGACTTTATGCTAAAGTATGTACTTTGTACCAATCCTCATAGCAACCAAAGAGAAAATATTTATTAACTAATGACAATTTCTAGAAGATGAGAGGCATGCAACATGGCTGACTGCAGAAAAAGAAACCCATTAGTAATGCCATGCATTTTGCACTCGCTGCTCTGGTATTCATGAAAAAAGACAGGAAATCTCAACTGGATTAAACAGGGTGGTTTGGCTGGATTTTTTTTCCACACAAATTGAGACAGGACACATGCAAACAAAGCCCTTTTTTTCCCAACACATATCCAGGCGCAACCGATGTTGCGTTGACCACCTGCACAGTATAGCTCCCCACAGTTGTGGCACGTCTGAATCGTCGTCCTTGCTGATGGGACATCATAAACAGCGGGGCCAAACGCTGCTCCATTAATCTTGCAAAGCTCTGATTGTTCAGTCCCAGTAATGCAATATCAACCCCCTGAATAACTGTGGGAATGGAGAAAAATCACATTATCAGCACATTTTAGATGGACAGACAAAGTAACACATGGTCTGCAGGGCAGTTTGGGACAGGGATGGACTAACTAGCTTAGAAGAAAAATAACTGGACACTGTTACATCCCCTCAGTAATTCCGAATGGGGATATAACGCGCTTCTATTTCAGCCCTTGCACTGTTCTTCTCAGATAACATCAATGAAGTTTCAGAGAATTAGATCCTCCAAAAGCTTTCTTAGGCCTTTAGTTTACCAAAATGGTAAGCATGAAGCACCTAATCTATGATCTTCAATGTAAAAAAGAAGTGAAAACCTATTTGAGAGCTGCCTGGTTTTATGCTTCTTACCAGATGCTCCTGTTAACTAAAAGACAGTTTTTTGTCCAGCATTTTTGAAATCTGAAGTTAGAATTTTGTACAACTCGGTTTGAAACAAAACATTCTGTGTTTGAGAGCACTGAAAACTGAATAAACATTTCATAAATAAAAATGAATGTGAAATTAAAAGACACTGAATTTACATAAAGTTCAAATAAGTGATATTGCATGCTAATTTAATTCATACAAATGTATGGTTTTTCAGTATTATTTTTAAAAAAATCTTTTGGGACCACCATGAGTCTTTTGAAAGCACTGTTTCCATTATAATATCAATAATACTCCACTACAGCAAGTGCACAAAGGCAAGAAATGGCATATCGGGTTCATGGGGTCCAAACGGGGAGGAGCCACACCGCTCCCTTCAGAGGATCACAATCTCTCCATAAACTTATTTTTAATCTCAAAATCTCTCTCTCAGGTACCAAATCACACCTGCTTTTGGAAGCTGAGTGTAGAATTTAATCCGTTTCATGTCAGGCTCCTTTTCTCTTGCTCTACTGAGCATTAAACAATTCCAGGTACAGACACATCGATTAGATAGGCTTTGGTATCTGCTCACTCAAAGATGTCTGGGGAGAAGGGTCTCTTTCTTGCCCAGTTATCACTTACAAAGTCAAAATTATTGTGAACGAGAACATGATACCAGTGAAATGACTGTGATAAAACAAGTATTTTGAAGCCGAATAGCATCCTCTGCACCTTCTTCCACCAACAGAACATTATGTGCTCAGTGCTTCAGGTGAAAGATGCAAAAATTCCTGGACCCAGCCAGAGTCAGCAAATCATAACAAACTTTCTCAGTTTAACAGATCACCTTTTTTTCCTGGGTATGTCTACAAGCCTCTTGGGATTTCAGATTTAAATCAAAGTCCCAGACGAGAAAAAAAAAAAAAAAAAAAAAAAAAGAAAAGAAAAGAAAAAAAAAGAAAAAAGGGCCTATTTGTGTTTTAAAACTCTGATAATGCTGCTCTCAGCAGTGCTTAAACCCAAGTAGCACAAATTCTGAGGTGAGCGTTGGATGCAGGAGACGTCTCTGCTCGAGAGAGCAAATCAGTTATGCCCCAGAGTAACTTCAAATACATTTGCCCAGTTGAATGCAACAGGAAGGTTCAGTGGCCAGCCACTTATTTTGGTGTAAAATCACTGCACCCATGTGTTTATATAATTGAGCACTAAAAATTATTATCTGAAGTCCATGGAGGAGGGAAGGAGATTAAAAAGTACCTGTTATCACCCAGTAGTCTCTAGTTGACTCTGAGACATCAAGGTTTGGATACTCCAAAGCTTTAAAATAAAAGTTGAAAATATGTCATAATATTCCAACATCCTACACTTTATTTGTCCCAAAACTATTTGGTTAACCAGACACTGATAAATAAAATTGAACTATGGCTCGGGAGGAGATCTAGAGGCATAATTTTCAGGATTACGATTTCTCTTCTGTCTGAAAAAGGACATCAAGTATAAACAGTGCGGGCGCTGCTGTACGAAGTAGAACATAAATCTTCTGTTGCCAAAATATTGGCTGATACATTGTCTGGGGCAAAGCCAAAGATTGCCCATTACTAAAACCAGTATGTAATATGCATGTGTCTATGTTATACACATTTCTGCTGCTTTCTCTCTGTGAATAATCCCCTGGGGAAAACAAGATGACATTCTATGGCAATTCTGTGATTTAATCCTTACTTAACCCAGATCAACATTTTAACCTAAAATAATATTAAAATAAACCAGGATCAGATTCCACCAATCACAGAGTGCAGTTCCACATGAATTACAAACGAGACTAACAAAGCTGTGAACACACCTTAGAGTGTGGTACTCTCACTTTCTCACTCAGCACCACTTAAGGTATTACTACCATATGTGTTTACATCTGTGAGAAACTGATGTTTGCCGTTTTGATGCCTTTTTTTAGCTTTTCCATCTCCAAAGTGCATTAGGCTGTAAAGTTCAATGTGGTGCTAATTCATTATACAGCTCAGCGTTTTTTCCAATGGATTTATGCAACGCAGAAAGCATTAACGCTTGGAACTTAATTCAGAAAATATCCATGCCTTGCAGGTTGATACGCTGCTATTGAGTTACTATTTCAAGCCACTTTAGAGTTTAAAATTCAAGGTAAACACTGTAAAGCATCTGATTACAGACAGTAACTGCTTTTGAGGAGGGATTTCACGGCGTGTCCTGAGCTGTGCATTTCCATGACAGACTGCGAAGGCTCTGGAGGAGCTGATGGAGTCTACTGGGAAATAACATGCTCCGAGAACAGCAGCAGTGTTTGTCTGATAAACTGAAACAACTGCACCGCCACATGAATAAGCATGAAACACTTTTCAAAGTAAACATTTTCACAAGACACACTACCAGTCTGAGCCCATAAATACTACGCGTACGTTAAGTTCATGAGTTTGCAGTATACCTGCTGTGCTGGGAACAAAACCAAGAACTCCAAAATGAAATATAAGCTATTAATTCTTAAAGGAGCACTAGCTAAAGACTTTATTAGGTCAGTTCATCATGTGTGGGGATCAGCAGAGAACTGCAATACCACACGAGACTCTTACTGTGTGACAAATGTCTTCCACAGCTCCTGACTGCCAAGCATACGGCTGTATTGCCTTTGCAAGAAGCACCATAATCCTCTTCCTATGCAACAGGCCTATTTTGGAGGCCAAAAGCTTGAACCGAGCAAAACCATCATTAAAAAAAAACTTCCTCGGACTTTCTCCTTGTGTTCCTGGACGGCCTGTGAAGACAAGTCCTACATGCAGGGCACTCTTGTGCCAGGCTCACCCGTCAGCCACAGAAAGGAAGGAGCCTGTCTCATGACGAATGGTCTCCATCCCTTTCTAGATCCCTGTGTCAACAGCCTCCCTCCACCTCCTCTTGCCTGTGGAAAGGCCTGATGAAAACGCAAGCCTACCCTGAGATATCTCTCACCCTGCAATGGAAAGTCTGATTCAAAAGCGCACCAACACAGTGTAAGAACTCATCCTTGGGGCAGTTTCACCTGTTTGTTTGCAAATATCTCTTTTAGATAGGTAATGCCTCAAGAATAATATACCCTCCTTCTTTTTCAAGGATTTGCACAATCACCAGAGTTAGCTGTGATTCCTGACTGCCTTGCACCAGAGTGTGACCACTTACCCCCCAGACAGCCCATTGTGCAAGTAACTGATGAAGAACTGCGCAAGATAATTACTCTGCTGTTGGGCTGTTTGCAAATAAAATGGACTGACAGAAAAGGTAACTTGCGTTTTCCCCAGTGCTCACTTTCCACCAGCCTAGTTCTGCTTTTTCTTAGAATCAGAAAATGAACAAGCACTTTAATAATTTTACCTAAAGCTACAAATCCACTCAGTTCAGTGTTCTGATCATAAAGACATATTTGGCTCCATCCTTATGTGCCCGATTATTTCGATTCTTGCAAAATGAAAAATTGCAAACTACTCCATCACTGGTTTAGCCTTATCAGTGAGTTTGATAGCTACCAGAAGTGTAACCAGATCTTTGCTGTTATTTCAGCACAGTATTTCAAATTTAACAAGCATTTACACACAGTGAGATCAGCTGAAACCTGGTCTTCCTGACCCAGAGTCCATCACTGTGCGCTGACGTACCAAGCCTGTCCCTGTCTCCTCTCACTTCCAGTGAACCTGTTCTCCTCCAGTGAACGGGCAACCTGGCTCTACAGTGAGCTTAATTTCACATACCAAGTTTAACAAGCAGATTAAACAGAAATCCCCATAATCAAATGTCTTGTCTCTTTATTAATTTTAGAGAAATTAGCATGCAGAGTCAGAGAGCATATATGCCACGCAGGCTGCCCAGACACGCAACTGTCTCTCGCTCTCTGTACCTCTGACTCTCCATAACAATTGAAAAGCAAGCAAATCATTGACGCTAAAGTGCTTAGAACACATTTTAAACCGAGGATGAAGTTCAGCAAATACACCAACAAGTTTTTCACTGGAGAAGCGTAGACAGACGGTGCTACCCAGCCCTGCCACCCGAGCAAGAACAGGGAGCTGAGACTTCACTGCAGTAAAGGGCTATGCTGAAGACTAACTTTATGTGCTGCAGTAAGTTTTCCTGAAATGGAGAACTGGGGAAATCCTGTGGCTTGTTTTATGCAAAACTACAATTTTATTTTGTTTGGAACCTGGCACAGGCATTTTTTGTTTGTTAATGACAGCATATACATGTTTTTCTTAATTATCTGCCAGTGTTTCTAGCAGCTGAAGTAAACACTGAACCCAGAAAAACCCCACACCTAATCCCCCCTCTTGTTTTTTTTTTTTTTT